>JABWIB010003547.1:0-28244 GCA_016617825.1 Platyplectrum ornatum
ATATATATATATATATATATATATATATATATATATATATATATATATGATATGGCTTCATGCTAAACCACAATAATGATTTTCAGTATTCCCCATAATAGGGTTCTATACCATTTATTAAAGACAGGAAGGTGTATAATTTGCATATAATTAATGAGAAATATAGGTCATGCTTTGCCATTATTCTCTATAGTACCTTTTGTTTGTGCTCAACTTGTACCCCATAAAACAGTTTTCTATCATCTAGAGGCTTTATACAGGAGAGAATATAAAGCGCTATAATGGGGGGATACCATACATTTCAAATCCGTCACCACCAATATACAGACCAGCAAACACACACACAGTATATAGTAATATAGGAAATATTGAGACAATAAATATAATATAAAATCAAAATTCCACACATTTATATCAAATAAATGGTTATTATTGGTGTGACATGTGTAGTCTTGTTCAGAAGAACCACATTCTCACAACTATGGATTCAGGAGAATTATCTCGAGTTCTCACAATCTAATGCTCTAAAGCAAAGGTGCCACACGGGAGGTAACATTTGTTTTGTACTAGACTACATGAGTGTTTATGAGGTAAGAGCAGCTGGGATTTGCGTGATATTTAGATTGGTATTAGATGGGGCCATGCTGGACACAGATAATGCCCAGTGCTTTTTTCCCCTCCGCTTTCCTGGCCGATACAATTTATTTCCTGCACCAGCTGTGGCTGGGCTCTGTGATACAACAGTGTTATTTAGAATGGAAAGGTCATGAATAAGATTGAATAGCAATTGACATCATTTCTGTGGAGACTGAACAGACAATGTCCAGAGAGCCACATTTTCATTTAATCTCCCTCTAGCTGCTCCGCAGGTGAATTTCTACACAAAAAATAAATGGTATAGAGTGTGTGTTGTATGTTTTTATACAAATACCTGACATTTAAATGGTATTTTGAGCATTTTGTAGACGTTATATAAAAGCAGAGCTTCATAAGCAATGGCTTATACCAAAACCTGCACAACTGCTCCAGTTACATCAATCTACTATAGGGTGGAATCAAATCCAGGGTCCAAATGTACTAAGCAGGGAGATTGAAAAGTGGTGAGGTTGCCCATTGCAACCAATCAGATTCAAGTTCACATTCTCCAGTATGTTAAATAAAACTGAGAGCTTGAATCTGATTGGTTGCTACGGGCATCCTCACCACTTTTCAATCTCNCTGCTTAGTAAATTAAGGCCATATTCTCTTTACACATTTACAATAAAACACAATAAAATTATGAAAAAGCATAAAAATGTAAAATCTATTTATGGTCCTGTACGCAAACCTTCTCTAAGACTGTACTATTATACACAACAGTCTATATTAGGCCATCCTGGTTTGCCTTATTGGCTAGATTTTGCAAACTAACCTATGCCCTACTATACTACTTGACAATAATTAATGGTGTAAACTAGCATCCATAGGCGTATCTATCATGGGTGCAGAGCCCACTGACCCTCACAGACAAGGGGGTCTCTGGCACTCACCCTTTGCACCTATGCTGGCATGATGCTGTATTACTGGAACTAACATAGCAGTATACCAGCTTCTGTGTATGCCCCCAGTGCTCCTATTCCCCCTTATATGTATGGCCCTAGTGCTCCTATTCCCCCCTTATATGTAAGGCCCCCAGTGCTCCTATTCCCCCTTTATATGATGGCAGTGTTATGATGTCTTTGTAGGTTAGTAAATGATTTCGTATATAATTTGTATACAAACTCTTTGTAAGTTAGTAAATGATTTCTTATATAATTCTTATACAAACAATGTAGAGACTGGAATGGACTAGAACTAATGGAGTGTTTTGCATGGAAGTCTGGCTACTGCATGTAATATAGACCAAAGGGGAATGATTTTCATAATGTGGTTGCCCAACTACGACAGCATTGCAATAATCAAATCAGGAGATGATTGATGTGTGAATGAGAATGTTTGTGGTGTCATGTGTGAGGCATGTGCATATTCTGAAAATGGTTTTTAAAGGCATGTAGAAACCAGTAACTTGGTGTTTTAACACTAAGCAGGAAAGTTTAGGTTGAATATTGTGTGATCATCCAGTTCATGGTGTCCGCTCCTTTGCATTCAGTTTCATCAGTACATTTTTCACAGGANCCCAGGCTGCGTCCTTATTTCCCCATTCTGAAATGAGGTCCTTGGTCCTGAAGAATGGTANAAAACCACTGCCTGCCATGAGATGGTCGCCATTTTTAATTGATGATAATCAATGAGCCGCGAATGAAAAAACGCGAGTTTTCCTGCCTTATGCAAATAGCGTAAGGCAGAAAAACTTTGCGCAAAGGGGATTGAATNGGCCCCAAANTCCTTTATGATGGCAATGCATGATGTCCTGCTGTAATGTTAGATCTTAATAGTTATTCTAGTAATAACATTTACTNTGCTGCACACTATAGGATATAAAGAGTGACTGAGTAATACGATAATTATAAAAGGCATAAGGTCACAATTACTGCTCGAAGTGGACCAGTATACACCGGTATGGTATATCGGCTCTACCCCTCGAATCATCAAATTTTGTGATAAATGTTATTCCCCATACCACCACTTAAAATACACACTTCACAATCTAATCCATTTATACAGGTCCTACAACTTTATAATAACTTTAAACCCTCCAGCACATTATTTTACAGTATACTGTTATAATGATTTATTTTGGAATTACATAGGAGCAGCAGTGATTACACTTAAATCATGTCATTGTTTTTTACTTTTAAATATTCCTCAACTACATTTCCTTTGCTGTCAAAACACACACATATATATATATATATATATATATATAAGGTTGGAGTTTGTGAGTGATGTGTTAAAGTTCTAGTTTGTTTCTTTTATTCCATCAAAGAACTCATCTGTGATCTCTAATATTTTTCTATTTGACAAATTTAGAACTCTAATACATNTTTTCATACTGCCACTTCTAAAATTTTCACTTCGACCACTATTTTTGTTACACCTTAACCAGTAATCACCATAGATATTTGGAATAATGTAACATACATCTCAGTGGTTGAAGTGAAAAATTAGAAGTGGGGGTATGGACATTCAGAAGTGATGGTATGGAAACACTGAATATAATAGAAGTCAATGGAGATTTGTAGTATTTCAATGACATCAGTGGGAGAAGTGCCGGTATGGCATACCCCCGTATACACCCCACTTCCAGCCCTGATGTATCTCCAACTGTAGATTGATTAAGTCGAATGTTTCAGTACCAGTCCAAAAAATCTGCAGTGACTTCCACTATTAAGAAACTTTAAATAAAGGTGGACTGACTGACTTATGCAGTTCTCTGTGGGTGGAGAAGTGAAGCAACAAAGGATTTTGTAAGCATATAGAGAACAGTAGTACTGCCAGGAAACACGCCTATGATTGTAACATAGTAAATGTAATTATAGTGTGTATAATTACTATTACAACGAGGCACATAGGGTTACAACCTAGAATAACCCTTCTGGCGGTTCTTCAGTGTGTCTCCCACTGACACTGGCATGATGGGAGAAAAAGATATTGACAGCTGAAGTTAAAAAAATGCAGGTTTATAATTATCACAGTAAGAGGTGGAGGGCAGAGTCACTACGACTGTCACTTCAGTGTTATTACTGAATGGAAGACATAACACTCAGTTTGTGGTAATAGAGGAAAGACAAGGAACGGAGAAACTGTGTGAGGCATGTTATAAGTTAGTTCCCCAATGTGGGTCATGTTAAACACACTGAGCACAACTATCTATAAAATGTATGAAAGCTATATTTCAGGGAATTACAATGAGTGCATAGAATGTGTAGTATCCTATAGTTACCATAGGTGGAAAGCTNCACATGGGCAAAACCANGCTGAATTTCAGCNGAGAGTTAAAATTATTTTATTCTNTACACTGCAAACACTTTGTGCTTATTGCATCCAGATAGTGGGGTATATTTACTAAGCGGCGAGATTGCAGTGAGATTGGAAAGTGGGGATGTTGCCCATAGCAACCAATCAGATTCAAGTTCACATTATCCAGTGAGCAAAATAAAACTGAGAGCTTGAATCTGATTGGTTGCTACGGGCAACATCTCCACTTTCCAATCTCACTGCAATCTCGCTGGTTAGTAAATATACCCCATTGNCTTGCTTTACTTTCCATTGTTATTTAGACTTGTGCTGGGAAATATCACTTTTTTTTTCAACTGATGCTGATACTTTTCACAACAGATGAAACGTCTGTCCCCTGCAGCTAATGGGTAATGACTATAATGGAAGAAGAGAAGANGATGAAGAGACTTAAGTATGCTAATCGACTCAAATTATAAGCACACTAAGCACAAGCCAAGTATTTGTTATGGAGTGCTGGAGAAAAGTGNATTCTTATTACACCTCTGCATATCTATCTATNTNTATCTATATATNGTTTATATTCTAAAACATTTTACAGTTATGTTCATTTTGGAAAGTATGTTAAACATACAAACATTCGATGGCACATCAGACCCAGTACATTTCTACCAGTGGCTGCTATGGCTAGGATTCTGTCTGACAAAAGCACCGTCCTTCCTTGAAAAATTCACTTTCAAGTCCCTTTTGCAGAAAGAAACAGACTTCTGTTATAAATTTCAGCTGCTGAAAATAAAGCCTGGAAGATTGGGTTCATTGAAGTTCAATGTCTGGATTCTATCACCTTTTAGCAGGTCTGCAGGACATATTTTGCACATACAGCAACATAAACTTGGCTGACGTCTGTCATTTAGTGACAATCCAAGTGGCTTTACCCCGTACATCTTTTACTTTCACCCTGCTGTTCTACAGTCTCCCCCCTTATCAATGCTATCCAGTATATAGTCACCACCATTCTGCGACATTAGAAAAGTTAGAAACAATGGTTCACAAACTTAAAGACATTTGGCATCTTCTAGTTAGTGAATGTAAATTGTTCATACTCCCATTGCTGCTTATATTTAAGGGACATATCAAGGAGCAAGTTTCTAGTATTGTAATTTGTAGCTACACAAAATGAATCAACAATTTGTCATTTCTACCACATAACAGTTCTGAACCAGGGTACATGCACAAGTTGTATGTAGACTTAAATTTTGGCAAGCCACAATACCTCAGCATGACTATGAAAGTATGAGAGTGAATGGGCACAAAGCAGTCAAGCAAAGTAAAGTCTAGACCACTGCATTATATACAGGAAAAGGTAATTATGAATCAATTTAGGCAAAACACAAAAAATATATATTTCTTATTTAATAACTGGGGTAGATTGAAACCTTCTAGGACTCATACTTTCTGCATGCTAGGGGTGGAAAACAAATGCATTTTAAAACCCTCCAAGTATGGAGCTGGTTCCAGATCCAGAGTTCCACACTTGGTGGTCCATCCATCAGTATGGGTATGGCAAGGGAAAATGTTCCGGTATACCGTACCGGTGTATACAGGCCCACTTCGAGCGCTGANTACAGTATTGTGGCTCTCTGGATCTGGTCTGACATGTGGGTGATGCAATTGTTGTGCTGTAAACAGAGTACTAAAACGTGTATTTGGTACTGGATCGAGGAATACCCCTTGCCCCTATNTGCCTCCATAATTTACTCCTCAGAACGTGTCTGGGTTGCACCCAAAAGCATTTACAAGAATAAACATCATTTAAAAAATCACAATAAACTATGTAACGTATTGCACGTAAAAATGCACTTAATTCCTGTTTGATTTGGCTGAAATTACTCTATAATAGGGATCTAATCGNATCGTATGGTATTACAGGGTGAGCTTCACTCACAAGGGAATTTCTTGTAAGAGTCATGCATAGAGCAAGCGCAGAATGTTGGCACACATGATGATATTCAGCTTATGGTTGTAGAGGTTTAGTAATTGTTTGTGGACAACAGAATAATATAGAAGCGACATTTAATAGATGACATTTTCTGGACNAGTACCAGTCTCCTTACCGTAGCACAGGTGTGATTACTACCNACTGATATGTAAGAAGATCATCAGATGATCATTATAGGTCTAGTCATTATGAGGACACCTTGATAACCTTCACTGTTACAGGTACTTGAGGACTGCGGTTGAGGACCCCTGTTTTAGACCCGATATTTTAGAAAGCAGGGCTACAATCCGTTTCTTCCTTTCCTGTTGTCCACTTCAATGTGATATACAGTANACAGAGAATTATAATCATGATAAAGCCATTAATAACACAATCACTNAATTTTATAGTTGTCTATAATAAAAAATAAAAAAGAAGAGTTTAACCTTTCAATCTTGAAGATTCTATGAAAGTGGGCAGATGAGCTAACTTTTCAAACGCATATTGTACACTATTACAATATACTACCACTAATAATAATAATAGGCCATTTTCAAAATCATTTATATGCTGCCAGGGGATAGGACATCCACCTATATATACACAAGACCTTGCCCCAACAGACAAAAAAAAAAGGGCGGTGGTTACCAAACTATGTGCCTAGGCTCCCTNTGGGTGCCACAACGNTCTCATTGGTCTTTTCCAATGTGGTTCCACATTGTTAGTGTCACTTTGAAGAGCAATTTTACTGTTTCTATAGGAACAACACAAGATTTGATGTCAGCTGAAGTATTCCTGTCTTTTCCTAAATANTTATGACACTATTTTNAATCAAAAACTTAAAAAATTGGAAATCATTTTGTCTTAGGGGTACCTCAACTGTTTGGGAACCACTGAGTTAGGAGATAAAATTTATATACCATTATGAAATTAGTTATTTATCATTATTTAGTTTTAAATACGTTTATTGGAGTCTGAGCCTAAGGGTGACTTTACATTATACTTTTGAAATATCGATATATTCATGGTTTAGCACTAACCAACAAACTATGTTTATTAGTTGTTGTCAGGGCTCAACATATCTTTGGTGTTCAACAGGACATGGTTCCCGAGATAACATGGAACATGGAATTCATGCTGATTCTGACCTCAGAGNCTTATGATGGAACAATGGTGCACTCTGTAATTGAAATGCCTCCAAAACAATTACATCTTACATCATAAATTACTTACTATCTCATATGTACCTAAACAGTGTAGGTGTAATTATATATTTGGAGCAGATATTAGGGACCATAATCTAAAGCAGGTGGTTTATATTTACACAATGGCCTAAAGTTACTAAGCAGGGAGATTGAAAAGTGGGGATGTTGCCCATAGCAACCAATCAGATTAAAGCTCTCATTCCTCAGAATGTAAAATTAAACAGAGAGGNTGAACTGATCGGNTGCTATGGGCAATATCCCAATTTTTAATCTCCCTGCTTAGTAAATTTAGACCCAGGTTGTAAATNATACAAGACTCTTGCTAAGGAGCCAGTACATTCTACTTTCTTGTAAACCTGTATTTACAATGCACTGTTACTGTTTAAGAAAAAGTCCTTGAGCTACTATTAATACCTTACCTACACTCCTTCATCTAGTTAAATACTGAGGACTATAAAGCTATGAACAGTGTTGCAGATAATGGTTTACAAATAAAGCATTATAATGTATAATATATAGCAATGTGGATTAATAATTAACATGTAAAACCCATATTACGTGTAATACACATTAAATTCTATTGGCAACTTACATTCAGCAATTATTGGGTATAATGGATACAAATAGTTTGAATAAATCTGACAACTAATGCAGTTGGTGTTAGATGCTGTTTGCGCAATCAGAATATCAGTATACACAGGGTGCCAATGGTCATCTGTCAAATGTAATTCATTCAACTGAGCAATGCAGTACGGTGCAGTAGATCACTTACCTGATACTAGTTGCGACAAACTTTAGAGTTCATCTACTGTATTGTTAAATGAGCACACAGATGTATGTCTTTTTTTTTTTTTTTTAAATGTTATTTTCTACATACAATTTTTTTCTAGTTTACATAATACTGAAATTAAGCAAAATAGTGTTTTTACAAAGATGCCACAAATCTTATGATCGTTTATGCCAAATAAGCTGGCAAGCAAGTGTCACGTTTCTCTCTCACCTAACACGTCAGTCCGGCCCTAAATTTACTAAACCATGGGATAGAAAAAGTGGGGATGTTGCCCACAGCAACCAGATTCAAATTTATATTCTCCAGTATGGAAANCNAAACAGAGAGCTTGAATGTGATTTGTTGTCATGGTCAATATAGCAACTTTTACAATTCCGCTGTCTAGTATATTCAGGCCCTCATGTTTGATCTTTCCAACCTATAAATCCTTAAGCCAAAACAATTATAGTGAGAAAAATGTACCCATCTGAAGCTACAAAATTCCACTATCAGGAGCNGGGGAAATCATGCTACTGTGCTAATTTGAATCTAGATTTATCAATGGCCATATTGAAAAATTAACTAAAAAAAGCAGAACAAGCTGTATTTTTCTGTCCCAAAATATAGCAGCTATGGGTTGTGGAATTGGGCACTAAATAGGACATGGAAAGTGACGTCAGATAACAGCCGCATGGCTCATCTAGTCTGCTCAGTTGTGTATTTTAAACTACATGGACCACAGTTGACTCTCAATTTTGTTTGACATTTAGTATAACTAAATATAATTTATATTTATATTATAACTAATATATGTATAAATATATATCCCCCTGAAAAACCCAAGCATAACCCTGCTGTTTACCTAGTTTCAAAGCACTGGTAGAGAGACCCAGGATTTTGAACAGGCACCATTTACATTGCCATGAAAAACCAGGTATTTCAGGCAACCTTGGAATTTTCAGTTGATACCACAAATTGCTTTGTTATTGTNTTCCAACCTTTTTTTCAGTCAGTTTTCAAAAATGGATTTGCCACACTACAAGAAATGATTACATTTAATTATCATGTGTACATTTTAACAAAATAAGAACTGAAAACAGGAAAAAAAAAAGAATTTATTTCTGGTACTCAGAAAAGATATTAAATGTACATTATATGATGTACCTATTAATGTTTAGCTATTCCAACTTTTTTCCAACATTTTTTCATATTTGTTTTTTATTTTTTTTAACTTTAGTTTACAAAATGGGTTACGCTAGCAGAATCTTTGAGTCTGCTCCATTAAACCCTTTCTGCCAGAGGGGCAAATAACAGCATATATATCAGATACCTCTAGCTGTAAATGGGTCATATCTGGAAAATGTCCCACCCCTTTTCCCCCAAAACCATCCCCAATTTGCCCAAACCCCCGTTCCCACCCACTCACCCACCCATTACAAAAGAAACAAATTAAAAACAAAAAACTAAAAAGGTGCCCAACTACATTTATCTAGCATTGCGTTATAACTCACAAACGCGCGGTGTTAAAAAGAATAAAATAAAGTCACATGTAGGTAGTTTTGTTTTTTTTGTGTTAAAACTAAGCAAGAAATATGAAAGACATAAAATAGAAATCAGCAACCTATTTCCATGCTAAACGGGTGTGATCTCTGCAACAGGACTTTTTTTGATTTTTGTTTTTTTTAAAGATTTTTTTGTTTTTGTTCTTTTTAGTAATAAACATTATTAAACCCAGGACAATTTTTTTGGCTGCTCGATGTCTTTTTTTTTTTCTTCGTTTTCCTTTTTTTTATGTTGTGTCTTTTGTTTTCTTCAGAATATACAAGAACATCCAGCATCAAATGTTTATCTCAAATATAACAATCGACGATACACAAGTTATGTGAAACCGCAGTGAATGTTAATAAAGCTGAGCGCTTCCCTCTGTGTCCATCTTTCCTCTGTGTACATGCAGATTTTTTGGTATCAAACATGAGTTTAGGTCACCCTATACAGATGCCTAGAAAAACTGCCAGACAGGAAGATTAATTGAATGTAGTGATGTCCAGAAAATTGAATTCCGTGAAATAAGTCACAACTCATAGAATGAAGTGATTTAAAGATGTTGAAGGTGGTACGGACGGTAGGTGTGGACGGAAGGGCAATAGAAACCATTTTGGTCTTCAATGTCATCTTCTATGAAAAGGAGAAACTACTTGTATAGCAACAAAGCGAAAACTGGTTGTGAAATGTCTGGAGGACAGTTCAGTATGCAGACTTCTTATGCATCCGAAACATGATGAGAGCACAGAGATCCTTGTGATTGATAAGACGTGTTCCAATTCACTGGCATTGTACATGGACGGANTGGTGGCTTCATGAGAAGGTCCAGATACTTGTTAAACTGAAGAACGTTTTAAAAGTTGGTTCGTTCCAATAAGCTATGGCACCATTGGAGAACAACAACTGCTGTCTGGGAAATAGACGTGCTTAAGACCAATGTAGTTTTAACCGATGTAAGCACAATGTCCAAACTACTGCCAGTAGCAACACATAATGGAAACTTTCACAAGGTACTTTTAATGTAAACGGCCTTTGGTTAGTGTACTTAATGCATATGAAATGTTTCTTTTTGTCAAGTCTCTCTATCTCTAGTGGTTCCTTAAGATGGCTTTCTTACGTCTTACAGCAAATAGCAGTTGCTCAACTGTGAGCCTATACATACGAGACCAGCCGAAGGTAAATGAAGAAGAATTCTGTGGAAGCTGGATTGTGGCAGTATCAATATAGTGTTCCAAACATATACATTAGTAAATTAGAAAACACATTTTGGAGTTTTTGGCCCTCAGCTACAAGGTGTGTGCGTATGCCAATCACAATTCTAAAAAGCATGGTTTGTTAGTCAAGAGCACATTATTTTTCATAAATATTCATCGTTTTGTAATTATTTTAGATCATTTAAATATGGCTGTGTCTGTGCAAATATGCAGCCACATTTAAATCCCTAATTNATGGTGATTAATGTTGAATGTATTGGTAGCCAACTGCTTCTGACCCCAATCTCTCCTTTCATAGAATCTGTAAAATCAGTTAAGGGTGTGAGCGTGAATCATTGACACTAAAGTAGGCATTAAATGGGCAGATCAGGCTGTTATTAATGGAGGGTAGAAGGAGTTGCTAATGAGTATGCCAAAAGAGGTTGCTTTGTTCGCTGCATTCTCACAGTGGCCATCTGGAATGAGAGGGAAGGGGTGGAATCTGGCTTTCAATAGTGGAATTTCAGGAGCCGGGTGCTCAGTTGGAGGTATCAGAATGGACGCTGCCAGGTCCTTCTGTAGGGGATGTCACAGACGAAGGGGTGGTTGCATCCTGCCACCCTCCGTTAGCCTGCAAAATAGAATAGTGGAGTTAAGTTTAAGGACTTTTTTATTTTTTTAAATCAGGATGATAAAGAGATGGCGCAGGGTCAGAGGAGTTACAAAACAACTTTATCTCAAAGTACCAATAATACAAAGTCACTAATAAGAAGTAAAAATAGAATTAAGGCTTTTATTTACTAAACTGCTGGAATGTAAAATTGGAAATGTTGCCCATAGCAACCAGAGTGTAGGTGACATTCTCTAGTATCTAATATGGTTTGGTTGCTGTGGACAACGTCTCCACTTTTCCATTTCTGCAGTTTAGTAAATATAGGTCTAGAAAGAATCTTTTAAGACAGTAGATTAAAAAGATAAATTTACTAGCTAGTTTTACACAATAATTTGTCATACATATAATCAACACATAAAAGTGCGATCTATAAAATGACTAAATACATCTTGGATTTCATTGTAAGTTTATAGTTCACACCATTATGCGTTGTATGTACAATAAATTACTTAAATGCATGTTTTAACATGCAGATGATTTGTGTAATTTTATTAATAACCAATATATCCTCCTCTATGGTTCTTGACTTGTATTTATGGTCTTATGTGTTCAACAATATAATAACTTTTTTGGAGGTTGTTTTTTTGTTTTCAAACTATAATATTTTTATGCATATTGGCAGGGCATGCATTATCAAAACGATACAGTAAAAAACATTGTAAATAATATCATACGTGTCAGCAACAAGATGTGCAAATATAAAAACATAAAACATGAAAACATAGGGGCTTAAATCCAGGGCTAAGCACTAAACAGTATGCACAAGCTTAGAGTAAAGCCCTAAAACAGTTCCAGAGATAAGCAAAAGAACAAGGAAAGAGAAAACAGAAGGTAGGAGTGAGAGAGGTAAAATAAAACAGTAGAAGACAAACAAAACAAAAACAACAGGTCACACAGAGGATGCCACCAACCAACTCAGTCGACTCTAAAGAAAGACCACTAAGTTGGAGGGGGCAGGGTCAGCGGGGAGGTTCACTGCTCCAAGATGACCTTGGCTATTGTAAAAGTAAAACTTTTCCGAGGACCCAAATCCCAGCACTCAAAACGAGAGAACAATAAAGCAATCAGACCAATTCCCAAGTGAAAAGTGTGATTAATAAACCAAATAAGCTTATTCCAAAACTTAGTGACCTTCCGACACTCCCAGAAGCAAGGTAGCATAGGGTCCTTTACACTTTAGACAATGGCCAGTCTCTGTTGAGAGCATATGACACCTCTGTATTGGTGCAATATACATATGACTAAAGGTGGTCATTCGCGGGCATATATTCGTGGGTTTTGGTAAAAAAATCTGCCCGTGTGCGGCAACATAAATAAACCCCAAACCACGACAAAACGAAGAAAACGAAGATAAATAAAACCATACATACACTCCAGGTGTCTTTACTGGGCTCCGGCTCCTTCTTCTGAAGCTCTGGTGCGTCCAGTGCATCCGGAGAGGAGACTGTATATGCGCGACGCCAACACATATGCATATACAGCGTCCTCTTCATACAAGACGGAGACGCCAGCGCATCAGAAGTAGCTGGAATGTAAGTATGGTTTTGTTTCGACATTCCGCGAGAACTAAGTCGTTCTCGTGAATGGCCACCTTAAGGGTTTTATAATGAATTTCTTGAAGTAAAACAGAACTCAATGATCTTTTTTTGTAGTTTTTAAATATCATTTTAGATCAAGTTTAGATGAAAAATAATGCTGTGCATAAACTGCTGGAATCTCGCCCTGTTCTGATAATTATGGCTTTTGCTATTTTCTCCTCTTGTTTAGAGTGGTTAAACAGACAGGTTAAACGGCCAAATATCACATGTACAAAACTTTCCGGATTCCAGCCTGAAAGAGGACAAGTGCTTCAGCCTCTAATTGTATCCTGGCTGTATAAAAGGTGTGACCCTCTCCTTATTGCTGCATATTTCTAGATTCAAGGACACTGTCTGAGTTTCTGGATCCACCTCTGAGCAAAACCTGGCAGCCTCTTATTTCCCAGCCTATGATTTTGTGGCGGCCACTCTGTGTAATCACAGTGGCCTTGTCTTGTCCCCTCCTCTCTTGCGTCCCATCTTTCTCTCAGCTGTAATTGCCATGTCACAAGATCATCCGTTTCTTTCTCTTCAGAGTCTCTCTAATGCACAGGAAAATGACATTTCATGTTCTGTGAGGTCATTGTGAATAAACAAAGAGCTACGGATGCACCAAACGGATCAACTATTCAAAATAATTACAAGATGTTTGTTATAGGTCACTTAGAATTATTTAGAGCTGCTTTTTAACAACTGCAATCCGCACATCGTGTAGTGCTAGCTGCTGACCGGAATGTTAAAAGGCCGGCACCTATGCAGGCAAGCACACTGCACTACAAGCCACCTTAGCCATTGTGTGCTTTCATCTGTGTTTCTATAATTATATACTATACGACTTATATACTATATGATTTAGAGTTTAAAAAAAAATAAATTAATAAAAAAAAAAGCCACAAGGCGTCAAATGCATTTAATAAAGATATCTACGGCTAGATTTACTAAACTGCAAAAAAGAAAGATGTTGACCATAGCAACCATTGATTCTATCCTAATACATACTAGAGAATGTTATCATGTCTACAGTCTGATATTCCCTTTGCGTTATTAAATATGTTAAATGATGACCAGTTGAATGAATATTGACATTGTTGTTGTTGTTATTATTATACTAATGTTATTTTAGATTTCAATTATTCAAAAAAAAAAACAAAAAACATGGTTTTAAGCATACCAAGCTCTTATGTATATACAGGAATGAGCTTTATCCGAGCATTCACAAATATGTATAATTAAATACATCATAGTTGGGCTCTGATACAACATATACAGTAAAGAAATGTAAGACTACAGATAACACACACTACTGTGTACCTATACAAGACTATGGCTCTCCCCTCCCACAGCATTGTGTGCGTCTTGTGTTATTTCTGTGTTTATGTCAGATCTCCCCCCTCCTCCCTCCCTCTGTCATGGCCTTTGGATGGTGGATGGCTGATCTGAGAAATGTATTTGGATTGCTGTCCCAAATCTGCAGCCGCTCTCCCTGTGTCTGTCTTATTGATTTCACTCCATACGACACGGCTTGTCGCTATGAATTTACATGTCATTCCCAGCCGCAAGCCCTGCCAGGAATATTTGCTCCTCTCTGTCGCCCTCCAATACACACAAAAATATGTCCATGTATGTGCATGTCTGCATTTGTGTATTACTACATTATATAGAGCAGCATGGTCAGAGTATACAGTTATCAGTGGTGGTCTATGACCTGATCTATATGATATAAGCTGGAAAAAGTATGTGCGCCCTCAATGCCTTCCACACCACAGACATGAGGAACGGGAGACTGTATCGAAGTGGTTAACACAGCTGGATTCCACATCCGTTCTGCTGCGGCCACTTTACGTGTCACCTGTTTGGTTGTTTCCAACGGCTGACTGTAAGTGTCCGCAGGTGGCATGGGGAGGCTGATTAAGTGTGACAGGCTTGTGCTCCAGCCGCCTGCACTGAACATCATTTGTGGGTTGAGCGTTGGCCGCTGGCTTCACCGGCGCACAGAAAAAATAGGTGATCATGAAAGGGACAGGAGAGTACACAATGTGGCAGCGCGGAGCCCGTGGACTTAAAATAATTGGAAGAGAGAAAGGAAACAAAAGATTTTGTTGCTTACGCTGATGCCCTGCGGACTGTACATCTGATTCGCTGTCAGAGTCTCACTGTATCCGCCTGTCTGACTGATAACATGGCGAAGGGTATCCACCTGGAAGACAGACCGCATTAACAATGAGGAAATAGTACCGTGATGTGGGTAAGGCTGGAGTCACAGCGCAGCCTAATATACAGGTCAGACAGTAAAGAGACAGCGACAAGGACAGTAGTGAGGAAAGGAAAGCATCTGGAAGTAGGCTGAGAAGGAAAGGACACTAAAAGGGGAAGCGTGACATATATGAAAGGACAGACGCGTGATATCCAAATAACGACATTGATTACAGTGTGAAGTTTATAATGATTTCTCATCATTTAGTTAGACAGACAGACAGAAAGACAGAGAACCCGACACAGCAATAGTCCCAAGCAATGGAAAGGGTAGGGAAAGTAAGTGAGGGGGAAGGGGGGTTTAAAAAAATTTTAAAAACAAAAACCAAAGAGGACAAGACAGTGGCAGCCAACATGGCTGATATTGGTGAGAACCAGTCCTGAACAATGAAAACAATGGCAAAAATGAGAGTAGCAAGTAATTAGTTATGAACAACAAAAGAAAACTTGGTTTAAACCATCAATATAATCAACCTACAGCAGCAACCAGTCTGGTGGACCACAAATACAGGGTAATAAACGCTATGTGCAAGAACAGTAAAAGGACTATTACTTGGCGTCTTTGCTGCCGAAATGAGACTGTCCTTTGTTCAGATCATACAATCATTAATAAACTGCTCGGTGTAGATCATGTGCAAACCCAAAAGAGAAGTCAATCAGAAGGCAGATATTTAGATTTGGACCATGATACCTTCATGAATTATAAAGGTATATATGATCGAGGCTTTATACTGCATAAACAAGTCTTTAAAAATTTGTAGCAAGTCCGGTGTATTGAAAACAACGAGCTCCTTTAGATATTGATCTTTTTTTGGTGGAGGATTATTTGATCTTCCAAATTCTGTGCCACACATTTTTATCAGTTTCACACATTTCGTACAGTCTTCTCTTTTGTGCACATTTATAAATAGGGCAATATAGATAATATAAAGGATGGATAATGGGAATGAAAAGGACACCATAACGTCACACCTGAAAGTTTTGAACTCTTTTTANTTTTATAAATGGGATACAGGTTTACGTACTGTTGATAATCACCGACACGTATTGCCAACAGTGCTGTATCAATCCTCAAATTTGTTTTACATTGGCCATACATTCTTCATTCAAGTACATATTTTAGGTATATGTTGAGGTTTGGATTTTTTATTTATTTGGATTTTTATTAGTTAAAGAAAACCAAGTTTCATCCAACAATTAAACATTTCTATGTCCAGGACAATACACCAGTTCCCTCCAATATCCAGGTGCAGTCGCGCACCTTACTATTGGCATATGAGGCCAGACTTTTGCCCAGCACCTTTGCCCAATAGTCATCAGGTGACCTATTTCATTGTGCCATTTTCCAGTTGGCAATTCATCTGATGGTCCCTACCTGTGACTGTACGTTGGCTCCAACCTGGCCACCTTGGTAAGAATCTCCATTGAGAGACTGCACGCTCATGAACAAATCTCCAGAATTTGACATGTTAAAAGAACTGGAGGAACCTGGAAAGGAAAGAGTGAGGCACCTGAATAAAAAAGAAAGAAGCTCAAACCTCCAAGAGAAGAGGCTTGACATGCACAGATTGAGGGGAGACAGGCAGGGGAACATAAAGGGAAGTAGCATTAGCATTAGGGTTAGTATAGGAGATAAACAGAAAACCAGAATGAGAAGATATAATACAAAGTATAGAGAGAGAAAGTAACGTGTGAGGAGAGTCCATGTTTAGTACAAGGAGGATAGATTAAGCTCAGACAGGTGTTTTGGCCCTTGTTAGTATGAAGGATTTGTTCAGTGAATTTGCATTTGTTTTTAGTGAGCACCAGAACTGGATTTGCCAACAAGTCTATTGTTACATGGGAGACATCAAGGAGCACGTAACTTCTGCTACATCAGATTTGTCAGACATAGAACTAGCATAACCAGTTATACAAACACAAATATTAGCATCTAACACAGTCACTCCACCAAACCTAATTATAACACAACTACTTCTTACTGAAGTCATCATCAATATATCTCTATATAGGTATGCAAAAACATGTCATTATTTAAGGTTTCTTCTGAGCGAGTACCAAGGTTCAGGTACACTATAGAAAGGGTTTGTAAAGAGCAAACAAGTCCACATTAAATACCAGTAAGTATTTTGTGACCAACTGGAAGCAGCAACATTCTGAGGGTGAAACCAGATTTTTAATTGAAAAAAATTTTACTCAGAGACAAAACGAATAACTCAGATTANGTGTTAAACATAGCATCTCTAAGAAAATGGATATTTTTAATGATACCCATAAACTAGCCTAAATGCTATGCAAGGATCCCAATACATGTAGTGGACATGCAGATGTCACCATTGGGCATAGCAGTCTAATGTTCGCAAGTCTCGATCCAGACCACAGTTTTGCTAAACAGTCCATTTAAGATATATATTTTATATATCAACTTTCAAATGTGTTCATGGATACGGTGAATCAAAAGGTAAAGAATTTANAGGGAAACATAATGGGCAACTATAACATGACACCACACACAGTCATCAATACTGGGCAACGTTGGACTTTCATATAGAGCAATTTCTATACCAGTACCCAGTTATTTCAAACGTCTAGTCAAACACCTAGTATTTAACACCAGGAACATAACACAATAATATCTTACAGCCGCTCTATAGAGAAAAGCAAGTCAGCTGTTAAAAATACATAGCTTCATAAAAGATTAAGTACATTAGAATTCAAGTTGCTGGTTGTGGTACACACAATAATACATCTATTACCAAGCATTCAATGTGCATAACAACTTGTAAGGCATGAAAGGCATTCACCCTGGTTACAATGCATCAGAAAGCAGAAGGGTGTCTATACCAGGAAGAGTTTATAGTTTAGTATCAGAGCATATACTGCTACTTTTATNGATTTTCAGGCTTGATGAAGGCTTCGGGGCCCCTTTAGGATTGGATCGTTTCAATTGTAATGTGGACATTCATTGTACTGCGCGCACACAAAGACACACATATATTCCTGCCGACCAAGTACAGTGCAATTTGATTCGACCATACAAGCGCTATGCAGTGGGTAATGTGTACCACTCCAGATTTATGCTGGTTATACACCGTAAAAACTCTTAAACAACAAGACATATTTAAAAAGATGACACCAGCAATGTATTAGATGTCCTCATGTGCAAGAGCTCCATGCAAACAACCCAACAGGTTTAACATAGGCAGCCATATGATTCACACATTGGAAAGATATCACCCATGACTTCCATGGTGTACCCAGCACCACACTATCCAGTAAGAAAGCTTCCGGTAAGTGTTGGGCGTTGGGTGGTAAAATGCAAATGCATCAATAGAAACATATGTAAATATATTCAAGGTACCTTGAATATAAATTAGGAAAGAAGTTTTTTTTTTTTTTTATTATTCTAAAAACAGAACTAGGCCCCATTGTGCTGCTCCAGTGTCTTATTTCAGTGCACTATTAAATCTCTTAGGCTTAACTCTGCCGTGATGACTATGCCCATGAAATTTAGTACGCTTACAAANGCATTCTGGTGTGGTCATATAACCCTACTGAAATGATATCCTAAATCAACACACGGCACAGCACTTATTAGGGGTCTTAGTGTTTCAACACAGGATTTGTGCCTGTTAAATCCATGTAATGCAACTCTTTAGGCCAATAGAATTACAGGAAGAGATTCCACAATTGTGGGAAANCTTTTTGAAGGGCGATTCCTGACGGCAAATCATTAACCTCCTAATACCAACACAATATCATGGACCAACATTAATGCATGGAAATATAAAACTGCATTAAAATCAAAGAACCAAAACGAGATAAATAAATGATAATACACACATACCCAGACACACACACACTGTTGATACCACAAAACTGAAACCAAAAGTCACGTGCACGTGTCCCAGAGGACCATGCTTACTAACCGAGGTTCTGTGGTGACAGGAACTGCATTTTGTTTTGTGGCTGCATTGCCCCGCGTTCCGTCTGTTTGCTTCCTGAATGAAACACAACACAAAACCAGCAATTTCAAGGATATCAGCCCTTAGCTTGTCATTGGCATAGGGAAATCATAATTTCACTGCAGGGTTAGCAAGCAATGTGTGCAGCTGGAGACTCTTTCTTTTGTTNAAATGGCTTCATATGAACCTTGTGTGCTCTTCAGTCAGTGTAAATTAGGAGAGATGGGATGAGAGGAGTTCATCCTTTATTCAGATACCTCATTGCTTTAATTCAAATACTGCCATGAGTACTGTGACGCGTTCTGTCACAGCTGGGTGCAAGTACATATTGCTTTCCAAATGATTATTAAAGCAGGTAGCATTTGCAGGACATAAGCATGAAAAAAAATATGAATTAAACCAATAAAATGCCTAAGCCCATCATGGGGGTCAAGGCTCTTTACTACATGTGGATATGTACACCTAGGATCCGATCCAGACTCCAGCATGCAGGACTTGCCATCCACTGGGCCAGACCTTCTCCCCCGTCCACCCCTAAATTATACTTGACGGGCAGGATGGGGGTTTAAATAAAGGGATTGTGGCAGGGATTATCTGCATGGTCCACTCATATACATGAATAAGTTAAGGCAGGGTCTAGCAAGTTCTGCTATACACAGGCAATCCTGCACGAGAACGCATGGGCGCGCTGGAGACTGGATCTGGTCCCTAATGTGCACAACACTCCTTTACATCAGATAGTGACATCCACAGTGTTAAATAATGGTTCCTTTAATTAGATCCACATAANTTTTTCTTATTACAAGTCTCCGGTTTTGCTCTCTCTACTTTCAAGGGTGGCGCCACATGAAATTTTTGTAAGCATATGATCATGATTGCAAATAAAGGACTACAGAACGCATGAAGCTCACTGCAAAGGACACTGGGTCAGATCCAGATGTGAATTATTGTAAAGGCGTGCAATCTTTCCATTAAGTACAGATTCATTGTAACGTACGGCCCATGTAACACATCGCATGGTCAAATATTCTGGGCACCATCCCGTGGTCCACCTAGCCAAACTAAATATGCCTGTGATTTTGGCAAGACCGTGTACTAAGCCCTGGATCTTTCATATAGATAACACAAATCAATGTATTTATAACATTTACCAGAGAACCTTAATCAAGCATAACGCCACACATAAAGCTCCCTCTCCTGGCCCAGCATTATATAAATGAGATTTTACTGAGGATTTTCCTTTATTTATGTAAGCAATTCATATAAAGTAGTAACAGACTTTTCTGATTACATTATCAATAACCAAGAATGATTAGACCAACATCCATCAAAAACAAAAAAGTGCAACAAAATGCTCTTATATTCAGTTGTTTGTGGGGTACAACCTTCGTATATTACTTGCTTGTTCAGAACTAGCACCTTTTCCATACGCTATGTGATTTGTGACAACTAAATATATTGGAGGTGGTGCCCAAGCATGTAAGGAACAGTAATAGTGTTATAAAGATATTTACTACATTTATGACTAATCTTATCCGTTTCCTTCTCAATTCAAATCGGTCAAATCTAAAATTCTTCCCCTGTAGCTATAATAATGTNCTTATTATTCACCATATCATGGTTCCTGGAAGGACATCTCTATACATTACTCTCAATGTCTTACTCAACTGCTGCCTGATTTTAATGCCAATGTATTGTGGACTGGTAGTGCCATAGTTTTCACGTATACCAAAACTATGAAAGCAATGGAGCGTGCCAGATAGCTGCTAGTGTACCTACAGCGTATGACATTAGTAGTAATGGTTGTGTGTATGTTAAAGAAAACCATTGCCCATATAATACAGATGGGAGACTTTACCTTTTATTTTATACTCCCCAATACTGCACAGGAAAATAAATATAACCAGCAGCCTCTAAAGCGGTTTAATTCCGTCTAACATCTAAACAGCTTGATTCGTACACTGCTTTTGTGGGACCTACAATGTTCCTTTGTGATGTGCTCTCTGCGGTGGCTACACAAGGCCTGATTATGCTCCTTAGCAGAAGTAACTGTCCAAACTGTCCCCTAGGTTAATATTGGTCAATGTTTCATTTGCAGTTTGCAGCATGGCTGAGAGCAATCAATCCAATGCGATCGCTTTCACCCAATATATATTGCTTCAAATACACTATACACATTCAGAAGTTTACTTTAAAAGCAATAAATTCTGCATCTGAGTGGGGACAAAGGAGACGCATGTGAAACCTCTACAGCAATAATCTGACCATTTTCAATGAGATCATTGTTCGGGTTTACACATATTATTTGTTGTAGTACATTTCATGCAAAGCTATGAAATATCCAATAGATGATACAAATAATAATGAGAGCATAATGCGCATGTGACATGCAATACAAGTACAATGCATTATTTTTCCAACATCATGTTCTCTCTTATCTTAAATGGGGCTAATCTGAATTTAGGAGTAACTGTGAAAAAGGTAATAATATCCACCTGGAGAAGACACATTGCAATGCCAGGGTTTCAAATCACGCTCAATGTGCAGGGAAAATACTGTTTGGCTTTGCTTATTATAGCTCAGCGATATTGAAATCATTTTAAAGTTAAGTTATAAAAACATGGCCACCTCATATTTTACATTTACTCCTGCCGTCCACCATAGCTGATCCAATGTGCCGTTACTCCAGACTCCAGTGTACACTATGGGTGCTATCTCTGCTACTATCTATGTCAAGGCTGCTTTTACTAGAATCTGATCTCTGCATCTTCCCAGTTCATGGTCCTCGCAGCATAAAACGGCTTCTAATGTACCAATTTCACACACTGCCGTTCTGAAGCCAAACAGTCTTTTCCGCAGACACAGAAACAGGTATTTAAATAGCTCCCTCCTGTTTCTTTTACCTATATTCCTAATTACACTGCACACTTTTCAGAGACAGGGATTCCCTTTTATGTTTATTAGCCACCATATACCTGTCATCTAGATACTAAATGCAGCACTGTATAATGCAAACAACATATGTTAACTCTGCTGAAATAAATGAAGGCCCGAGATCTGTCATTTAAAACTACAAGAGAAAAAGACTGCTAAGAGAACTGCGGAGAACCTGCCCGGGAAATGTGTGTAAAGTCAGACTAGAGCCTAAATGTACAGTTCTAAGCTCACAGTTTTTAATTTTACACACTGGAGAATGTAAGCCTGAATCTGATTGGTTGCTTAGTAAATTTAGGCCCAGGACTAAGACATCCAGAAAAAAAACAAATACACAAATAAAAATGAAAAGAAAATAAATAAGGTAACAATAACATCAACATATAGCATTAAAAGAAACTGAAATCATTTGACAACTCTGCTGCCTCATTTTAATGCCAATGTATTGTGGACTGGTTGTGCCATAGTTTTAACCTGTAGCAAAGCTAGAATGTATACAAAAGCAATGGGGAGTGTGCCAGATAGCGGCAAGCATACTTTTTGTGGATGGCATTAGTAGTAAAAGCTGTATGTTAAAGAAATACTCCCCAATACTACACAGAAAAATCAAAGTCAAGTCTCCAGGATAAATTTGGTAAAACATAAAGGGGCTGATCCAGAGTTGCATTTACACCTTTTTTTATTAGGTAAAAAGTGTAGAGCTGAACAAAACCATTCCGCAATGTAAGGAGTGGATAGAAGTATAAATTATATATTTGCCCCTAAGTACATAAACAATTAGAATTTCACGTTATTCTGTTTGGGGGACTAAACCACCATAATTTTTTCTGTCCTAAGCAAAATGAAACCAATATAAAAACTTGAACTTTTTTTTCGAAAATAATAATTTAGTGAACAAAGATGATTCTGACAATTTTAGTAAATTTGTTTAACTAATGGTCTCAAAAGTACAGAGGTTCCTCCTAAGTGACCTCACCATTCGGTTCTAATTAACTACATATAGTCAGGATCTCAGTCAATTCTTATATGGTTGTGTTCTGTAGCAAAAGGCATATGGGAGAAGTTGGTAATGCCTAATGCGATTGGCTGGTTTCCCAGCTCTACATGCATTAAGTTCAGTGAATGGTAGATAAAATAGATTTTCTTTTAATCTGATAAATACATTTACATACACATCTATACCTATATAATCTTTTTCCGTAATTTCACTTTTTTATCATACTTTGCACCCTTGGATACACAAATTCGCCAGATCTCATTGCCCAGAACCTTCTTCGTCTATCATCCATAAACTCTATCCCTGTTATGCTTAATTCCCCATCACATCATCCTTAATCTCTTGTCTGGACAGTTGCCAACTATCCCTGAATCAATTCCTGGAGATTTCATTAGCCAAATGACTTAATGATGACATCAACAAGTGATCAACTACAGAGATCTAATTATTGTACAGCCCTCTGGCAATAAATTATGCCGATCATTCCGATAGTGCCTAACAATATAAAATACACCATATTACTGCAGTTTTTGGTATTGTCACTCTGTCTGTTTACTTCCCCTTCACATTCACCAATTTGTCCTTAGAATGCCCATTCCAGGCCTCTCTTACATGGATTTGCACATGATCCCTCAGAATGACGTACAAGCATAGGTTGAGCGCATTGAAACATAATGTAGACTGAAAGTGGTTCTTAAAAGAATGAAAAAACAAAAGAACAAAAACAACATAACAAAACCCAAACAAATAAAATCATAATTACAGCAAATGAAGATGTTACTGTTCCAGGATTCCATAATAATAATATGGATCATAAAGTACCAGTACATTAAAAAAAGTAGTTAGAAATAAAATAAAATACACCAAATCACCAAAAATAACACCAAATCTAAATAAAGATACAAGATCTTGCCGAATTACAAAAGTTATTTCTCAGATTATTTACCCTTTTCTACAGGTCAAATTTGTGGCCACACTTGTCATTTAAGACAGCCCAGACTGTTTCAACACAAAGAAGATGGTAGATGAGTCATGAGTTTTGTAAAACTAATTTTAGTCAGAAAGTGGCAGCTGCTGCGGGTCATTGTAAGAGGTTCAAAAAAATACCTCAATGGTATTGAAAAAATAAGGACAAAAAATATGGACAGTAAGCACCATGGTAATATCTAACACATAGACAGTGGGAAGCTAATCCATAACACAAGCAGGGCAAAGCAAACAAACAGAAAAAAAAACACATAAAAACAAAAACTAAAAGGGAAAATAATACAGAGAAAAGAGATACCGGGTGTAGGAGGGATGGGAAGAAGAGAAATGAAATGGGACAGTTACAAAATGGGTGAGGAGAAAGCGAGCAAAGAACACAGGAAAGAAAGATTGAAGGTAAAAGATAAAACCAAAAGCAGCACCAAACAAAAGAAAACAAAAAAAACAAACTAACCAGCAGAACTGGGAGTTGAGGGCGAATTGGCTTGACTTCCGTGAACTGACACATTGGTAGCAGTCACAGCTGTTTTGGCAGCATAAATATTGGCTTCCTCTTGAAATTTACCTATGTTCTTCTTGTAGCGGATTCGCTTATTTCCAAACCAGTTTGAAACCTGCAGTGAGCGCAAAAGAGATTGTGATTACAGCAATTACTAGATAAGAAGGAAACAGTATGACATGAGCATCTATTTAGGCAGGCATGTGCCGTACGCACGCTGCGTTATATTATTTTTTTTTTAAGAACATGAATGTTTTATTTCCCCCAGGTGATGTAGAAAAACTTACAAGGGACGATTTCATCATTGTGACTCTGCATATTGCACAGACGTGTGATCTACTAATCACCAGAACTATCAGGAATAGTTACACTAAACTTCTCAAATGATGCAGAGATAACGCTAGATAAACTATATGATGGGCTAGATGCACAGATCTCATTATTTAAGCTGATGCTCCATGTGTAACAGGCCATAAAGCCTTGACAAGCTATGGTGGCAGAAACAAAGTGAGAAGTGGAACTCTTACCCCCTACATCAATGAATGTTAAAAAGAGAACATATCCTATATGTATAAAGATACTAGCAAAATCATAAATCTCAAATCCCACAGAAGTAGATTCTTATAGTCCAGGGCTCTTCAAAGTTCTTCTTTTTTTACTCTATTTAACTACCATTCAGTGTACGGTTCATGTGAGTGTATTCATTCCTGCCCCAGTGTAGAATGAACCAATTATTGTTATACCGAATATTAAAGGGTCCAGTGCCAAGATTAGACCGGAGAGGAGACAGACACTACCTGTGACACGGTGATGCCACACTTCTTGGCTAGTTCCTCTTTGGCCTCTTCGCTGGGGTATGGGTTGCTGAGGTGTGAATAGAAATATTCGTTCAAAATTTCTGTAGCTTGCTTGTTGAAATTTCTTCTCTTCCGTCTACCGAAAAAGCAAAGAAAGAAAATGGACCTTTATTAGAATCTACATGAACCAATATGTAAACTTTATTTTCTTTAACATTTGGAGAACCCTAGTAAAGTATACATTAATTATGAAGCGGACCTTGAGATTGACCTGTGACATGGCCAAATAGGGGCCATTATGTGAATTTTTTTTATTCAAATGTTTTCTATTGCAAAAAGTAAATAACTATCTGAAAAAAATGAAAATAATTGCATTTCAAATCACTGTAAGTACTATGCCCTTAAAGGATTTTACAAGGCACAAAAAGAATGTGGATCTGCCACTATTGGGATCAGTGTAAAAGGACCTCTTAGAGGTGTGGAAGGTGGAGGGATTAAATGACTAAATGGAAGAATGTGACACAAGCTCAAAACACAAAACATACTCCCCCTGGGATAATAAGAAAATACAGGTCAAATATGAAAAGTCTCATTTATATTATCCTAAGTAGCTTTCTTACTCTGAGTCATACAGGTCAATATGCTAATCTCTCTAGAATGCTCCTCAGCTGCAGAACCCTCCCCCCAAAACGACACCCAGAAACAATCATGGGAATAATGGGTCTTGGTGGTGTTTTTTTCCAGACATCTGGGACAAGATTTACTAAACGGTGCAAAAAAAGTTGTTGCCCATAGCAACCGATTAGATCCTAGATCTCACTTTCCCGCAGTTAGAAAGTGTCCAGGTCTACACTGGCATTAAACTGCAGGGGAGGCAAGTATAAACTGTGCAGCATGTAGGTTCTTTGTGCAAATGCTCAGGACTACACCAGCACTTATTAAAAAAAAAAAAAATTAGGCCCCTGGGCCTAAATTTACTAAGCAGAGAGATTGAAAAGTGGGGATGTTGCCCATAGCAACCAATCAGATTTGAGCTCAGTCAACCTGCAATCACCCTGATTAGTAACTGTAGCCCCTAGCGTCAAGTTAAGCAAATTGGTGAGTGGGAATTATGAACGCTGTGAGGTCCTTCATTCCTTCAGCCTGGTTATATAACCTCCGTCCACGTAAGAAATGCACTGGCAGCATCCATTATGGCCTCACCGTGCATCCAAGAAGCGGGAGCGCAGGATCATGACGGCTTCACATGTGCTTTGTTTCAGCTGCATCTGGATAGAGCTAAACTTTCTGTGGATAATGCCGACCATGCGTTCAATCTCTTTGGGAGATATGGGTCTGGTCCTGCTCTGCTCCCGTAACAGATTCATCACATGTGTAGTAAATTCATTACATGCCTAAGAGAAGACAATAGCGCTGAGATTTATTGTCATGCACATATATACATTTGAACTTATTGTGTTGAATTACAAATTTTTGTAATCACCTAACAGCTACAAGGAACATATAAGAAAGAACATTCGAGGTGTACAAATATGCGAAACAAGATAAGGTGGTCTTAGAGCCGAATTAACTAATTAACTACAATATGTATATGTATAAGTCAGAAATTAGTTCTATGTATGTATGTATGTGTATATATTTATATATTACACACATACACACAACGTAAAATACATAAACCCAAAATAAAATGTTATAGTCTTATAATATATTTGTCAACGGAATTGTCTCACCCCCCCCCCCCAAATAAAACAGAATATGCTGTACATTATATATAATATCTTTGGTTTACCTGTTCATATTTTTCTAGCTCTGTGTGGTAGATTTGTCGGATTTGGGATAATTTGGCTCTGTAATCTGAATGTTCCACTGAGTTGTCAGACCCGGCTCCTCCTGATGCTGCAGCCGCTGCCGCCGCCGCTGCCGACCCACCTCCCTTCTCTGGACCTGCTACCCCCTCTGCCAATAACATGTTATCCAACCGCATGAGCTGGGGGTCCTGAGGCTCCTCCTCTTGTGCTCCCCGAATACTGAGAACTGAAAGAAATGAGGAGAACACAGTGTAAGTGATGGAGAAGTTACATTAACGTATCATTTTGTTGAAAGATAACATATTTCCTTAAAATGACAAACAACATGTAAGCAAACTCTTATCCAGGTATGAGCATTACTTATTGCAAAACAATAAAACAATGAACTTTATCATACACACACACACATTTATAGCCATAGTAAACAAAACTAAAATGTCTATGCATATATATATTATATATATATATATATATATATATATATATATATATATATATATATCTTTCACACATATATGCGTACATACTATCAATATCTATCATTATATGACTAAAGACTCACAGGCTTGAACTGAATATTGGAAGTGACTGTAACTTGTCTTCAAAAACAAAAAAAAAAACTGGGGTACTAAACTAAATGGTTAAATAAATATAAAGGTCTATATGTATGGGTGAATATCAAGTAGATTAAAACAAAAGCTTAAAGAAAAACCATAAATACATTAAATGTTCTTCCAAATACGACCACTAGGGGTCTCCTTCACTCTCAGATCTGTGAATGCATGAAGCACACACTTGATCATGCGGAGTACACTTACACACCAACCACAACAAACAGTCACATTTAAAAGGATTCACACACACACACACTGCACATGCCCTGTACATCCTATTGTCTGAATTTAAAGTAACACATACAGAGATCGCTGGGAACATGCCATTAGTATAGTTACAGCAAACAAACACTTTTAAGGTTGTAATTACATCCAGTGCCCATACCTTCCAACAGGGATATACTGTACAGGGAAGAATCAGTGGGTGACTACCTCCCAACATACCCATCTAGGAGACCGCAGAGGAAAACTGACCATGTATTTATTTGTGCCAAATGCACTGTACACTATTGCAAAAGATGTTAATTGAATGTATGCAATTAGGGAAGGTTACACACACACACACACACACACA
>JABWIB010003548.1:29058-49668 GCA_016617825.1 Platyplectrum ornatum
GCACGTTGTGAAATTTTAATCCCTGATGAAAATCCCATAATTGGGATTGAAACGTCGGATCTATGGTGTGAATATTAACAAATATCTACAATAAAGAAGACCCTGTGAGGGGAATTACTTATGTATTAATGAAGTCTAAGGAGTGCTATTTCACAAACTGGGAAATTATATATATATATATATATATATATATATATATATATATATATATATATATGGGTTCAAATCCAAGAATGACCTGCATCAGTCAGGGAGTTTCTTACATATTCACAGATATAGTCAGTAGTACAATGATAATAGTAAGGTACACCCCATACTTTCAAGTCAGTGTAACCAAACCTGTTCAAATCACCATCAAGTACTCTAACTAACTGCTCAATGACTTATCTGGTTACTGTCTTCCATCTGCCCATGCATGATGTGGATCTACTTCGGTCTGCTGACCCTGAAGATCGTATAAACCTCCTGGTCTCAGTAGCTGTGGCAACTAATAGCAGTATCATTTACTTATTTTTAACCCTGTCTAACAGTTCTGTATAATTTATTCAGCTGTACCTTTTCCGGCATGTATTCCCTCCATGGGGGAGGGTATGTGTAAGTCACGTCACCCTCATGCGCCTAACCCGATTCATCACATGCGGCTAATAGATTGTGGAACTCATTGTAGGCAATATGGCCGCTTGTGTGTTCCAAAGCTAGAAAAGTGAACATGGGACGACATTCAGTGGGAAGGTAGTAATGATGTAATCTCACTTAAATACGCCCCCAATTGAAGCACCGCCAGTATTTTGTCAAATGGAACACGGAAGTGTACCAACAACACTATATGCATTCCACTCTCATGCCTCCTAATTCGCTGTCTAGAACGTCTGTAGGATTATATTCCCCATAATTAAGCAAGAATTCATTAATTATCCATTACACCATCTTAAAACCAAACACAGCCACAAACAACTTCATACGAAACATGCAAAGCTTACAATTACTCCATCAGGATGAACTGTCCCCAATCTAAAAATCCAGTTAGTCTCTTTTTGTAATATTAAACGATCCCAATTACCTTTATGTACAGGAGGGGGCACCAAATCAATTCCAAAAAATCTAATCCCAGTTTGATTAGAAGCATAATGTAATTTCATATGTCTTGCTACCGGAGTGTTCTTCTGATTCCTAATATCAGACTTATGCTCACCTATGCGCCAACAAAATTTCCTTTGCGTCATACCAACATACTCATGCCCGCAAGGGCATACCACACAGTAAATCACCCCTATGGGGGTATATTTACTAAGCAGGGAATTTGCTGGGGAATTGAAAAGTGGGGAAGTTGCCCATAGCAACCAATCAGATTAGAGCTTACATTCTCCAGTGTGTAAAATGAAACTGAGAGCTCAAATCTGATTGGTTGCTATGGGCAACTTCCCCACTTTTCAATTCCCCAGCAAATTCCCTGCTTAGTAAATATACCCCATGGACTTGCATGTTATACAGTGCTTGATTATAAAACAGTACAGGTAACACACCTGCCACATCGGAAACAACCCTTGGTTGATCTGTCCAGCCTCTTTATTACAAAATCTTTTATACTCCTGCCTCTCCGTCATGTGATCTGAGGAGTCTCCCCTATCCAGGGGACTAATTATAGGTCCATCCGCAACACGGACCAGTGGTGTTGTAGGATTGATTTGACTTCCTCCGCATCATCGAATGTTGCAATAAGGCAGATGACATTTGTCTCCGCTCTTTTTTGTTTTGAGCTTAGTAAAGGGGAACGATCACTGGCCCCCCAAGACTTTATCGGAATAGCCGCGTTGTGTAAATCAGTGCTTAAGATGTTTAGCCTGTTTGATGAACTCACCTTGTGTAGAGCATTTCCTTTTAAGACGAAGATACTGCCCCCGAGGTATCCCCCTTAAGTCGGACCTTGGGTGGTGGCTTTCCCACCTCAATAATGAATTCGTAGCCATTGGCTTTCAGAATATAGCGGTGGAATTCTCTCCCACCAGCCCAGGAACAAATTGGCATAACTGGGGGCACACAGACTCCCCATAGCCATGCCCCTGAGCTGGTGGTCTATTGTCCTGTCAAACAGAAAATAATTTCTGGTCAAGAAGAACTCCAGCAGATCACAGACAAGGCAGCTGTGGGTGCGGTAATGTGTGCCTTGTGTGCTAAGAAAATGTTCAACTGCGATCAAACCGTGGTTATGTGGGATCGATGAATGAAGTGCTTCAACATCTATGATCACCAAAAAGGAGGGGGTGAGTAACGTCTCTACAAAAACCTTCAACATTTTGTCAATATATACCCCAATATTCTGTGTGAGATTATCCACGCCTGATTGGTCGGCCCTTCAAATGGTCCAATCCCTTGTGGACCTTTGGAATGGCGTAAAAGGTTGCTAGCCGTGGATGTGAGTGTAACAAGTAATCAAATTCTGAAACAATCTTCTCCTGTTTGGCCTGCAATAATAATAACCTAAACGATCTTAAATTTATTGGTTGGGGTCATGATCAAGGTTTCTATAGCATTCCTCATCTCTTAATAGATGGAGACACATCTGGCAATACTTTTGATGAACCATCACCACTATATTACCACCCTTATCAGACGGTTTAATGGTGATGGACAAATTAGTTTCAAGATTTTTTAGAGCGAACCATTCCTGTTTCGTACAGTTCTTTGATTTATGCCATACCGATAAGGACTTCAAATCACTCTGTCCCATTGAATTGTCCCGTTGAATTGTGACTGTCTTCAGACCATACAAGAGTCTCACACCACCCGATAATGCCAATTAGATCCCCAGCTCTGCATTGCCGTTCACCTGATTTTGCGAGTGAACGAGTTGATATCCTTAGTCCAACCAAATAGATCAAATACATTGGTTGGAATGAAGGATAACCTTTTTTTTTTCAAAATGCTTTTCTCTGTCTTTTTGTTGATCTCGGTTTCAGTTGAAGACAAATCCGTTACAGTATCCCTTCATGAGTTCTTTGAATTAGAGTTTTTTTTTAAAATGTTTATACTCTTTTTTTTTCTTATATCCCTTAAGTATGGTTATTTAATTAAATAAAATAATGCATCAATAACACTGGGAAGGCACCAAGCAATTGGACGGGCTGTTTCTTTTTTGGCACTCCAACGTGTTTCACTATGACTGTAGAGAGAGCAGTTAATAAACCCCATCTGTCAGGACTGCTACTAAATGTAAAGGTGATAACACACCCAAAAAACATAATAGCATGGAGGCAGCATGATGCATACTGGACACCAACAAGATTCAAAGAATGTGCAGCGCATGGTGAACAAATTTCCATTGGATACTGTTATTGAATATAAGCCTGTACCCCTTAAAATTTTCCCGACATATTACTGCAATTATCATAGCTTTGTCCTTTGGCACTTGAGGCCATTCACCTGGATCCTTTGGGTTACATTTGCTTTTCTGGACAACAACGAGACCTCAAAACATGAAACTTCATCATTCTTATTCTTCTCAAAGTTCTTGGAGAGGACATTTGCTCCTCACGTCTTCAGCTTTCTTTTCAATGTCTTTCTTTACCTTCCTCTTTTGGACACCATATTTATATGCATATTTCATACGCAGATAAAACCTTGGGTGCCACAATTTTGATGACTTTGATGACTGAAGTACCAGGTTGAGACAGATGAAGGAATGTTTACACCCACCAAAATAGGGATGCTACTGTACCTTAGTGTAATAATCTTTAGTAACATTTATGGGTGTTATAACTATATTAGAGCATTTATCTAGTGCACACATTTCTAAGAGTAATAGATTAAATAGTAATTGTTTCAGTATATTTCAACAGAACAGAAAAAAAACATCAAAGAGAAAAACATAATATACCTTTGTACAATTCACAGATATACAGTTGTTGAAACACAATTAACAGGAATTACATGCTTAATACAATACCTCAATAAGAAAGCACATCATGACATAAACCTTTACACAAACACCCCAAACCCTATCATTACACTCTCCTGTACACATGAAAACAGAAGCCAGATACACTAGTACCCCAGCTGTTAATAAAACAGTAGCAAATCGGGGGGGGGGTGGGTCATTGTTATTTACTCTAAGCGGTGAGATGTGTTATACAATTGTTGCTTGAGAGGTATGGCTAGTATCGATGTTCCCCTCCCAAACCTAAAAAAAACTTCCAAAAGGCCACACCAGTCGTCCCACCATCATGGTCCACCACATGTCTCAGCAGATGATAATAAAGAAGCAGCTCCTTGTCAAGTGGTTTACTCCAATCTGCCACCCCAAAATAGCCAGCTACTCCCCCCAGATAATAATAGGTAAGCCATGGGATGTGGATGTTTGATGTCAAATTTATCTGCCGCTTCACTATTAGTCAGGGAACATTTCCTGGCAGTACACAACAATTGCTTAACTGTATGAACCTCCATCTCCTTCCATAAATTAAAAGGGAAAGATACCATCCTGCCCTGAAATGCCATATTATGCCGTTGGGGAAGGTGTACCATTTGATATTTCTGTAGCCTGTTAGCATGTCTGAACAAGTGCCACACCCTCCTGCTGACCCACAGTAATTAATTATCTTTGATCTGCATAACGATGTCTCTGGTCAGCAGTGTGTAGGAAGGTTCTCAGGGACTTAAGAGGCAGAAACTCTTTCTCCAAGGTGGTGTTGGTATATATGGCACTCCCTCCCAACCAGTCTGCTTAGTAACACTGGTGTGCTGCATAACTGTAAGACATGGCGTCTGGAAAACTAATCCTACCATTAGATTTTTGCCAAATAAACCAGCAGATTAAGAAATTAAGGCAGCTGTAGTCAGTCCTCTTTAATATCAGGGGTAATGTCTGAAGAAAGTACAGAAGGAGAGGAAAGCAGACCATTTTATTCAGCATGGCTTGTCCAGTATAGGTCAGAGGAAGGTGGTCCTCTCTATAGCTTCCATGGCTGGAGAGATATTAACTGTATAAAAGCGAGAGGGGAGCTAGAGTAAAATATCGTCAGCAAATGCAGTTACCTTAACGAAGAACCCTAAATTTTGGAATATTCACAGGAGCGGATCTATCGCTAAATAAAATAGCAGCGGGGAGAGATGGCACCTGTGTCCTTATGCATAACAATCGGAGGTCCCCGTAAGCGATTTACTAGCAGAGAGGTATAGGGATTCTAATAAAATCGTTCAATAAACTGAGCAAAATCCGGGCTAAAGCCCCTCAAGTCCAGAACCTCAAATAGGTGAGGCCACAACACCGTATCGAAAGCCTTATTGGCATCAAACTAAGCAAAATTTGAGACTGAGGTTGTGAATGGGCATGGACAACCGTTCAGTAACAAACATGTAGACAAAGAACATCAAAACCCTGTCACCAGGTAAGCAAAATGTGAAAGATGACCTAGAAACAATGCAATAACATTCATATAGTATTACAATTGGTCATCGGATGGGTCACTAATGAAGGCCATAGCTGCAGCGGGGTCAGTTAAAAAATGAACTCCTCATCCTGAATTTTAAGCTTGCCTGGGTAAAGGAGGGCAATTATTTTCTTTTGAGCAAGAAGGGTCTTACACACCTCAGGGAACCCCTTTCGTTTCTTAGAGACCAGAAAAGAAAAGTCCTGGAAAATATATTTACCAAGGCTGTTATATTACGATATGCTGATAGAAAGGCCACCCGAGTATGGAAGTCCACAAACTTCGCAATCACCTGCCTGTGACGGTTACGGGCCCTCTCCCCTTCAGGTCCCAATCTGTGCGCTCTTTCAATATGTATCTCTTTAGCATCCAATGACTTTTCTTTAGTAAGAAATCCCATAAATGCGGCATTAGTAATCGATTCTGGAATGGAATTTCCTCAGGCTGTGAGAAGAAGGATTGGACTGGGCTGTTAGGGTCAGTCTAGGGGGACAACCACCCTGTTTGGTTATTGTCTAGTAATCTTGGAGGGAGGAGGTGTTTAAGCAGTGGGCATGGTTCCAGAAATTTATCCATGCCCTATGGGCACTAGAACCGCCAAGCAAAGGAGCGCACAATGACCACAGAATCTTACAGGCACTGAACAGCAACAGTAGGCAGAGCTCAGTACAAAAGTTCAACCTTACCAGTGGCAAGGACTCAAATTTACCTCCCCACTCAAAATCATATGATCCACCCCACTTCTCTAGGGGAACCTGGTGACCATGATATGGGGCGCCCCTAAGGTTTACCAATAAGCCCCTCTCAGGAGAAACAACAGTATAAAGAAGACCGTGCAGGTTATCAGAGCTAGTGAGTTATTTATGTAGTGTTTTTTTTATTTATTTACTTTTTGGGGTCTTTTTTTGTTTTTAATTGGGAAATATGGTAAGTAGATAAGAAAAGTCTAGCAATACCTCAGGTGGCATCCCCCTATACCTTCAGAAAACTGTAAGTCCCTTGACAAAGTGTCCAGCGATGTCAAAGACCTCCAGGCAGAGATGAAGCAATGCTGTGGCTGTACAAGCGGGAATTCATTGGCAAAAAGACCAGGCAACTGGTCAAGTACTGTCCTGGTTCCAGAACAACAAAGCAGCCGTGCTTATCGTTGGAAGCCAAACGCCCTTCGTGGGTTTTGGGGAAAAAACGGTCAGGGAATGGCCACATTATGAAACCCCAATGGCGACAAAACGGCGAAAAATGTAAACAAACGACATCTGTGATCAAGCAGATGTTCGTTTGTTTAATAAAAAAAGAAAAAAAACCTGTAAATAAATAGAAACTAATTTAATAAAAATATACTTACTGTCCAAAGTCCATGGTTACATGTATGGTATCCTGGATTGCTTACACTGAATATGGTTGCCTGCCAATACATCATATGTGTATGTATATTAGCCATGTGAACATAGTGAACATGGTTTGCTTTATTTGTTTTATCGAATTATAGTAAAAATTTGAGCAATATTTGACCAGAATATTTTGTCTTCATTTCAGAAACCTCACTGACCTTCAACTTGTGCCTCTGGAAGTTCATAATCTTCTGATGTAAGGTAATTTTTTCTGGATTTGAATATTGTGACTGTGCAACCTTTTCGAAGAAATTTCCAAGGTCTGATGGATGGATTTATGAAAAACGTGACACAAATAAGTATCCATAGTCAACAGCGCATAAAGATAGTGTTCAGGTCTGTAATGGAAGGCAGCCATGTGTCTTAATCATGTCACCTCAATGGTGTGTCTTACTAAGTGTCTGGTTTTAAAGTGATAATGTGCACTAATCAAGCAAACAACAGTCTGATGAAATGTTGTCTATTTGTCCTTGTTAATGTGATGTTGCAAATGTGTATGCTTATGGCCAATATAATAGCTTCTGGCCAAAGCTGCAATGTATACTAGTTTGCTTTGTATAAGCACTTTATTGTTTAAGTAAAATGTAAATATTTACTTTTACCATTGTTAAGGAGAGGCCGTAGGGAGGCATAACTACTTCACTCTTTTAATTACTAATTACTAACAATGATTAACATCCTTACCATCAGCTTGGTGACTCGGACCCACTGGTGCTAGTCTGATGGATAGACTTGCTGGAGATGGTGAGTGGGACTCCACCTTAACAATGTCACTGTCAAGACTTGCGTCAGATTCAGAGTGTTGTCCACCTTCTGTGTTAAATGTGAATAAACTCTGTATGGCTGATGCTGTGATACTTATATTGTCCCCTTTTAATATAAACCTCTTACCCTTTACATACACAATCTATAATAATTGACACATGAGACTTGATGAATGGCAAAATTGTCAGCTTTATTAATAAATTCATGTCACAGTTCAATTTAATCACACATATTAAATGATTGAATTCTAGTGGCGAATAAAAGGCAGAGCGTGTTCTATTTTATTTGAATAACTGGATCTCTATCAATAAGACCGCCAGGTTTCAAGCCCACTAAAGGCGTACAACCCGTAATGCGTATCGTGCCAATCATTGTTCACCTTCTACCAAAACGCCAATTGCGTTTTTCCTCCCCACACCAATTGCGTTCTTCCAACAATCAACTTAATCAATGCCATTTTTTAACTTCTTTAACCATCAGAACTGTTCTCAATTTTCTCTATTTTCCAAAATATCCCCACGCCGCTGCCTTTTCTGCCACACACACATCACTTTCCAGATGTGTGTTCGCCACAAATAACTAACTTCCTAAATGCTGCCAAATGTATTGATTAATGTCATTAATGAATATTTCCAAACCTAACGAGTTTAAATGTATACCATCAGAGCTAAATAAATGACGATCCTGAAACCGTATTGAAGGGTGCTCCCATAAGTCTGCAAAGTTTTTCTACTCTTCTATTAATTTTCTTCCTAATAACCTCTAAAACTTTCACCCTTTTTTAGCCCCTAACCATCGTTGCCATGGAATTATGGCTGACCAAATGACCTCCAGTCCTGGCCAAGAAGTGTGCAAAATTTTCAGCCACAATTGTGTACATTAAATTTACAGATTTAACATGAGTGATATCGTTCAACCCTAAATGTATTATCAAGATGTCAGGCAACAAGAATTCCAACACTAACCTCGCAAATTTATCACATAGAGAATCCAATTGTAATTCCCTCCAACCCAACCATGAAATAAGTAAACGCTCACTTTTTTGCGCATCCCCTGTAATTTGCCTAGTAGACAAATGAATGCCCGAAAACCCACACCAACAATCGCTTCTTCTTGCAAACCTGTAAAGAAAATTAATACCCATCACCAACTGCTCTTACTATTAACTATTACTTGTACATATGTAATACCACATATATATCTATCAATCTCAAATAAACAAAAAATGCATAAAGGGGGCGCCTCATGGTGCAATAAAGTTTTATAAAAACGCCTGTAATAAGCGTGTACCAGATCAGTGTCTTTTAAAACAGCATATCAAATATAAAAGCCAAGCATGAACTTCACCCGTCCAGTTGTCTGCCTCTCCACTTAGAGCGTCCTAGAGGCTCGGAAGTCCTAGAGGCTCGAATGTCCTGGAGGCTCAGTATATATCTTTATGAAACTGTAACGTAACAGGATTAGTCATAGATGTCCTGTTCCATATGAATTATTTGTTCTCCGATGGAGTAACTGCAGGGGGAGCAATGAGTATGGGGAAGGAGAGCTGCCAATCCTGCACTTTTTTGAAATCTCAGTAGGGGAGGATACAACAGGACCCTACTGTTGTTACTGAATGACTGACCTCTGAAACTAAAAATAGTTTACAATGATACCAAGCTCCCTAATAACGATGGAAAGTTGATGGGGCTAGTGACCTGCATGCCATGTCTTCCAAGCCGGCTAGACCATCTGCCAAATTGAAATTGTACCATGTTTATCGGCATTTGGCGCATATCTCCTAAATTTCTCCCATTGAAAATGAGATGATACATGCCTAGCCCTAAACATTATATTCCTTTCAAGGCATTGCAGCACTAGAAATTTTAACAGACTTGTTACTAGCGGAGATGACGCCCTCATCTATCATCAGAGATAATCGCCTGCACTACCCCTAAATTGTCGCACATAAATACAATTTCTCTGTTACTAAAGCTGTTGGACCAGATCTCAATAGCTACCACAATTGGGAAAAGTTCTAGTAATACCATGTTTTTTACATATCCTCTCTGCACCCAATTCTGCGGCCACTGTTCCGAATACCAATGCCTGTTAAAATACGCACCAAAGCCCTAAGCTCCAAAGGCATCTTGTAGACAAAGTTCCAAATGAATACTCCATTGAATGATGCTTAGAAAGTACTTCACACCTCCAAATTACCACGGACCTCACTAGACAAACATGAAATGTTGCCGTTTTATCCCAACTGACAAAAGCTGTAACTTCAAACAATTCTCCCCATTGGGATTACATGGCTGGCAAAATTAATTGAGCCCATAATGGATTGAAGTTCTCTTAGTGTAACTTTGTTTCTGTTCATCGCCCAATCTACTTTGTCCTGTAACTCCTTCACGTTATTGTCTGGTAAGGGGCATTCTACATGCTCAGAGTCTACTTTAATACCTAAATAGGATAAGCAGAGACATTACGTGCTGTTTTACTCAAACTTCTGCTCATTTAGGCGATAACTTGCTTCTTTCCATTTTGTACTTGGACTAAAATAATCCTGAGTCCCACCTTGCTGGTATCCGTGTATAAACGAAACCGCTGATCGTACTCTGGATAAGATAGAATCGGTGCATTGGTTAGAGCCATTTTGAGCATTTTAAATACCTCCTGATTCGTTTCATTCCATTCAACGAGTAAGCTTTCATTGGCTCCGTAATAGTGAGAAACCTTTTAACAAAGCAGCGATGGTAACTCGGCAGCCTGAGAAAGCTGTGAACATCTTTAATAGTCTGTGGAATAGGCCATTCCACGTGCAACCCCTTCTGAATTCACCAAATGCCCCAAGTATTTCACCTCAGGTTTGATGAGGTGGCACTTGGCTGGGTTAAGTTTAAAACGATAATCCATGAGACACTTGAACACTTCTTGCAAGTGTCTTAGATGTTCTTCATAAATCTCAGAAAAGATGATTATGTCATCTAAATATAAAAGGACAGTGTCAAAATTCTTTGGGCCTAGGCAATGCTCTATAACTGTTTGGAACATGCCGGGTGCATTGCATAAGGCAAAAGGCATGCGCAAAAACTCAAATAAACCCATTGGGGTAGTAAACGCGATCTTTTCACAATCTTCTGGTCGCGTTTTAATTTGCCAGTAACCCGACGTCAAATCTAAAGTAGAGAAATATTTCGCTTTTTTTTAATGCTTCCAATGACTCTTCTATCCTTGGCAATGGATAGTTGTCTTTGTGGGTAACCTTATTTAGTTTCCTGTAATCAATGCAAAAGAGACCGCATCTCGGTCAACATCTTTTTTCGTAGGTTGATAAAGTGTTGGAGATATGGGCCGGTGTCTCTCTTTAATGGGCATAGCCTGACCGGTAGGAATAGAATGTTTGACTTTGGAAACCGTCCCAAAGTCAGTTGAACACTTGCTAAAGACTTTAGTACAATCTCCTGTAATTTGTAATTTCCCAATTTATTTCTCTAAAGTACTTTCTCCTCCAATATTAATCTTTTCCCACCAATTGTCCATTTCATCTGACCCCACATTAAGTGTGTGTTGTTCTACAGTACATTTCTCCATTTTCTTTCACTAATTCCTGGTGTCCCTGAATTACTCTAATAGTTTTTCTAATCACTTCTTGATGACCAGAAGTTTCTTCTGTCAATTGTTGTTTCAGTATTTTTATCAATTCTGCAGGGCAATGTTGTAGAATGTTCATCCCAATTATGATTGGAGCTGTACAAGATTTTACATTTATGGTGATAAGATATCTAGTAAGGTAAATATCACCCAATTCAACCGACACTTCCAATAGCCTTCACAAGCAACTTCTTCACCATTGCTGGCTAACACACGCAGCTAGCAGAACAAATGGTTGAGACCTGAGACCTGTATCAATTAATGCAAAGGTGGCTAATTCATTGATTTGGATAGGAATCACAGGACACTATCCTACAAAGTGGGACCACCACTCCTCTCACTCTCCCTTTAAGTTTAATGCTCTATTCCCCCCCCCCCCATCTCGTTTGTTCTCCTCTGGTTTTTGGAGTTTAAAGCTGGTGGGCCATAACAATTACATTCTATGTGTCCCACTCTTCCGCATTGACAACAGATGGGCCATCCCTGAGGATCACATTGATCAGGATTTCTATGTTCTCCCCGACTTACATTTCCCTTCTAATTTCTACCATCTCTACCACTTTCAGAGTTCCTCCCACTTTTCTGGATGATTATATTGCAATTTTAATTAGCGAAGCTCTTCACAAACACCACATAGTTTTTCGAAAAGCTTTTCAAACTGAGTAGTCAGAGTATGAAAAGAATCTGTAGTCTCTCTTTGAAATTTGGTAACTCTGGGAACACCATTCTTTGGACTTGCATGGACCCAACCATCTGAATAGCGAGCTCTTTGTAATTCAGAAATGAAGATCTGGGAACCGCATTTTAGTCCATTTCAGTTGGATCTTTTTTCCGATGGCCACGTAGACACCTCCCTCAAATCTCACACTTTCAATTTTCAGATAAAGATCTGTACCCGTTGAGATTCTGATAATGGTAATAAACAAAACATGGCTTGTATTTTGTTTTGAATTCTTTGAAATTTCCATTCTGTGAATCTTTTCTATCCCCTGAATAAGTTGGCAGCCATGGGGCCCCAAAATAATAGGGCATGGAGACACTATCCGTGTGGGGCATGCAAAGCATGTCGGTATACACACAAGGACAGAAAAAGTTTTATGAACTCAGATAATACCACAAATTATACATTAAAAACGTACTCAAACTGTCTCACATGTTATGTAATTTATCNGCTGGAATGCGGATGCGGTCTCAAGTACGTGGGAAAAACCAAATGTGCATTAAAAATAAGCACCACCGCAATATTCTTAACAACGTGAGAAATGTCCCACGTCACTTTGCACAGTGCCATAATAGCAATCCAGAGTCCCTACAAGTTCAGGTGATAGAAATAGTATAAAAAGATGTCCGAGGGGGAATAGGGAGAAAAGATTGACACAGCGGGAATCATACTGGATTATTACTCTTAACACATTAGTGCCGATGGACTTAATGAAAACTTTGAAATAACACCATTCTTATGAAAAGGAAATATCTGAATATATTATTAAAGTTAGGTGAAATATTGAAAGAGTAAAGTAATAAAGTAACGAACAATTGTCTGTGAATCAGGAGTATAATTGTTTTCACGTTTCTGAAAAAACGCGTAAGGGCGGGATCTTTTGAATGTACCTGCAATGCTATCGGAGGCAGTAGCAGCGTGTGATCTTTTTACATGCTGTTTTTAAAGATGTATTAAAGGTATTTATATTCCTATGCGCTATACAAGATAAGAAAAATAAAATTATCTGGGATAAAACACTACGAGGTGCCCCCTGAACTTATGTTTTATAGATAGATATAGATATATATATATATTTTTTTTTTTTTTTTGGTTGGTTGGTTGCATATTTTGAGAAATATAAAATATACCTCTGTGTCCAGGATATATCTATGATAATTGGTAAATACACTTTATGCTATTATGTTATATGCTATTTATATTGTAGCTTAGGATGTGCTAATTATATAAATGATGAAGATATATATATATATATATATATATATATATATATATATGTTAGTGCATGCCAAATAATTAGAATGCGGCGGGAATGTTCATCCTACACTGGTTTGCCCACCCACATACAGGACAATAGATAGAAGATTTCACCAATAGAACATCACAACACAGACCACCTGACCTGCCAATGGTGAAGAAAGGAGGAGATTTCATCATACCTTTTGATTCCAATGCATTTCTGGACTGCCCAGAGTGCTGTCTGAACCGTCGGCACCGATCTTCTGCTGTTTGGATCATCCCCTTTTGGCTTAAACTCCTTAACTGAGCTTGTGGTGTATATACTTAGGATTTGAACCTCATCTACCTTGTTGGAGTCTTCATTACTTATCAAGGGTGTTGTTAGGGCCATTCGGTGAGTGCATCCAGCAAACAGATCTTTTGGTATCTATAATAGCCTGTGATAGCGAGCAAAGTGGGTTTTAAAAGAAAATTAAATAGCATGTACTTTAAAAATTGAGTTAACTTTCCCTGTAGTACACAGCAGGGGTACTACAAGTTTGTATTGATTTTGCATGTTTTTGTTATAGCTTGTAAAATTAATGTAAAGTCTTTGCTGTTATATGTCATTTATGTGTCTCTTTATGAGATTAAATGTACTGTTAGAATTTTTCATCAAAGTTGAAGGCAGTGAGAGACCCTTTGGTTGGATAGAGGTCTGCACCATGTGCTCACTTAAGTGTGTCAATATGTCCAATATATATCCTGTCATGTGTATAAATAAAATGCCCTTGACACAAATTGCTATATTTAAAAGCGCATGAGACTATTTTAAATTGGAAACTTTTTGTATTTCTATTTTAGTACGTGGGTATAATATACTAAAAAACCTTCAAGAACACAAAATCGAAAAAAAAAATGAATCAACAGCAAGAAGATATTAAAAGTGCACAAACTGTATCTTTCTTCTTAAGGAAGGAAAAAACACAAAATACCATAATTGAAGAACGTGTTGCCTGGAGTCTCGGGTAGTCATTTGCCTTCTGAAGATTATGTCATATACATTACAGAGGAAACTGTTTTGCCTGTATCTATTCAACCAGAAGTCCCAGTGGACATAATAAATGGAGAACAACTTGGATATAAGATATTTTATTATGGCCAAAATCAATGGCTAGGCAGATTTATGATCAACCTCTGCTATCTTCAAATTATCATTACCCAAAGGATTCCTTTGGAATATGTATACTGGCAAATAAATAAACAATAACCAGACAATGGCTACAATATTCAACTTTATCAAAGTCTACTGCTTTTGCTGCAAATTATTTGACTCTAACCCAAAATGAAAACTTGGGAGTGATGGCATTAATAGCTGTCAACATATTGGTGAATATCTAAAAATGCATGATGGATCTTTACTTTAAAAAAAGTAAAAAGTAGCTGGATACAGGAAGATGCCTCAAACAAAGGCACAGATAAAGAATTGCAAGCTCAAATAAATTCAGGGACCGACCGTTGGCTTTTCTCAGCAGTTCAAATAATATAATGGAACCTTTTTAAGCCTCATTGAACTGTTGGGTAAATGTGCCCCACTAATGATGGATCATTTACACTGAGTGACCTCAGAAGAGATCCATACTCATTATAGTGGAAATCTCATTCAGAATGAACTGATTAGTTAAATGGACACACACACATGAAAAAAAGCAAAATAAATCTCAATTATTGTGGACTGTACTCCAGATGGTCATATGGAACAGTTCACCATCCGATTTGTTGATATTGCTGGAGAACATCTCTATTAACGAACATTTCTTAACTTATCGCCCTGTAGATTACACATTTGGTAAAGGATTTTCCAATCTTCTGTACTCTGAAATATCAGCATGAGGTCTCCATGTGGACAGTTGTTGTGGCCAGGGGAATACATAAAGGTGTCCAAAACAGAGTTCTAGAGAAAAATTTGGTTGCTTGAATTTGGTGATCAGTGATGCCTCTAATTCATCAGTAAAAGTTGTTTCTCTTTTTGGAGTACTTAAGAGATTGTTTAATTTTTTGCATCTACAAACCCATTGAGCATTCTTAAAGATCATGTCCAAAACCTGTGAAACACATTGGGAATGCAGATTTGAACGCTTCAAATATGTCCGATATCAGTTTTATGAGATACATGGTGCTCTTTTGACCATGCAAGAAAAGATTGAGGATCCATCATCATCAGAGGCCAAGTCACTTACTTTACATTTGGAAGACTTCACCTTTATTCTGACTCTGGTCATATGGTACGACTTTCTCTTTCAGCGCAAGTTGATGTAGGCTACATGTATTGAACTGCCCACTTGCAATAACCTTCTTCATGTCTGCATTAACATGTGAAAAAATATCGGAATTCTGGATATGTATTTGTCATGATAGCTTCAGATTTAGGGGTTGAGACAAGTTTTAATATGACCCAAATACATAGAAAAAAGAAAGTTTGATTATGAGACCCATGATGACACTCCTTAAGATGAAGAAGCACATTTTAAATCGTCAGTATCTTACCCATTAATTGACAAGATGATTGATTCACTTGAAAGGCATATTGATCAACTGTTAAAACACAACAAAATGTGGAGCTCTCTCTACGACATCAATATGTTACCAGAAAAAGAGAAACTGCTACAACTTTGCAAGGACTTGGAACATATTTTAACTGCTAATATTGAATCTGCACAAGGATCCGATATAGATGGCTTTCAGTTGTTTGAAGAATTAAGATAGATTCAGCCTGCAAATGAGAAAAAAATCTGCTACACCCCTTGAAGTCCTGTAGAACATTAATAAAACAGAGACACAAGAACGACCCTTTTCTCATTTAATTAAAGCTGACGCTTAAGGACGCGGATGTGGACTTGGACCTGCATCCATGTCCTTAATTGCCGATCTGCACATAGCGACGCATCCGTCTGGCTGGAAGACGGATGTCCTGCTCTGAATCAGCTCAGAGAATAGAAGTCCCTAACTGTTTCTAATATCTCAAACATAATGATTATCAGTCTAATTGGCCTACCACTAAAGAAATGGAAAACTACTCCTACAGCGACAAATGGTTAAGGATAAATCACAGCTCATGATGCTTGGATAAAAGCAACAAAAAAAGTAAGTGTGCCAACCAAGTGGAAATATCTTCAATAACAGTTTGTTATGTGTTTTAATATTGTTCATTTGATATTTTAAAACTCTTTCTTAAAATATTATGTAGTTTTGTGTAGAACTTTTATTGTTCTTATTTGAGTATTTAATGGATGAATCTAATTGCCTCTTTTCCTTTATACAGGACGTACATGTCACTACTTGAAGAGCTTCTATTGTTAATGAACCACAACATAAATCTACAAGGGGAGGAATAATCAAGTCACTAAGAAACAATTCCACTATCTATACCTTTAAGTATTGTTTTGTAGACAGTTAAAAAATCATTGTACAATCTTTCTATTCTTAGTCCTTAGTCTATCTGAGTGGTTGCCTAAAGAATTGAACTGCTGGTATAAGTGTTCCCAAAACTATTTGTGCCATATACTTATCTGTTTATTGACAATGTAAAACTGGATGCACCATGGTATACTGTGGTGTATATGGTAAAATCAGTTTATTTGGATGCATAGCAATCTACATAGCAATTTACATATTTTCTTCTTTAGGAAGCATTTACTGTTTTGGGATCCTGTGTTTAGTCAGTTGAGACTTTCCTCGAGGGCTGTTCGGCAGTTTTAATCCTTATGAAGTTTTATTTCAGCTTTTTTTCAGGATATCAAATTTAGGTTCGTGACCTAGCTGGAATTGTTTAAAGTTGACGACCATAACAGGTAAGTATCAAACCTTATCACAACGTGTTTTAACTAATACAAGTCTTTCTCAAGATATCCTTGTCTCGGTTGTTTTATGACCGGCGGTGTTTTATACTTTCTTGAGAATTTTTTACAATTGGTTTGAATAAATCAAGATTTTTATGGCTGTGGAATCCTCGTGATCCATGAAAGATACCCATTATATGTCTTTACTAAAGAGGAATATATTGTAAGCGGAAAAGTGTGTGAGGACAATTTTGTTTAAACAGTCATTGTATGTTTTGTTTAAAATAACAGTCTGCACAAGTTCTTGTCATCTTCCTCCACATTTTAAGGACTCGGGGAGGCTCTGCAAATTCCGGAGTGGAGCGATCTGGAGAGCAACACACAAGAAATAAAAATACATTGTGAGTGTGACTAATTACAGAAGCAGTATGTTAGTGTAAAACAGGCTTCACTATTCTGCTCTTCTTTTCTTTTTCTATGGGACGTCCTGGAGGAGTGTTGGCCTAAGAAAAGAAGAAAAATACAACTTCAGGAACTGAACTTATTTGAATATGATCTGACTTTATAATAATTTTCTACTATTTGTATTGTACTATATAAATTATACAGTGTGGTGTCATCCATCGTGAAAAGTTATCTGTGAAGAAGTCATTGATGATTTTGAAGTGCGTCACAAGAGGGCACCTAAGTAATATGTTCCAAATATTAGGTTTGCATTTAGCTTACTTATATGGAGGTGGTCTCCTTTAGGTGTACTGGGCTGACTAAGAAGTGCAGGTTCCCACCCACTTTCTACTTTACCCTGTCCTGCTAATTAGAGTGGAACTTACACCATGTCCTGACATGGCATAAGTTGCACGGCGCAGAAAGAAACTCACTCCCCTGGACAATTACCTGATTCATTTTCTTTTGCAAAGGTTATTTAAAATAAAAAAGAAAATAATGTAAAAATAAAAAAAAGCATTAATGATTTATTGGCTATTTTATATATATATATATATATATATATATATATATATATATATATATATATTTTTTTATTAAAACAGGAAAAAAAAAAAGCTCAGTATGTGTGCATCAGCGCTCGCTGCACAGATTCTACAAGAAACATGCAGCTCTGAATAGCATGGATACGGCTCAGGTCCATAATGTTCATCTTTGAAAACCACACTTTCTGCTTTTGCTGAACTTACAGCAATTGTTCTGGCAATATTTTTAGTGTTTTGTACACTTTCAGGAATTGACATACCGGTAGGTTAATTGGCAGCTGACTAATACCCCTTTCCCACTGACAAAAAAAACCCAGGTTTTTGCACATAGACCCAGGTTTAGTTTGATGGAAAAGGATCCCAGTAAATTAAACCCGGGTAAAGTGTTTTTACCTGGGTCTCTGCTGTGGAAAAGGTGTGTGAATTAGCATTCTGGTCTGCATTGATGTGTAGAATTGAAAATTGGTGCAGTTGATTAGACCCAGGTGTTCTGTCTGGCAGTGGAAAAGGTGTCTACCCTGGAAAAACCCAGGTTCACACTGCAGTGGAAAAGGGCTTTTGTATATTTAGAAAAAAAGGGTATTGGAAACAAATATAAATATATATTTCCAATATAATGGTCCTGCGCAGACTACTAGATTATGTTTAAAATATAATATTATATGGAAGCTGCAGTATACGTAGGAAGTCAGGTGATAACCTCCCTATAACAATTATAAAACACTAAAAAAATTATATATATATAAACATACACATAAACATACATATAAACATACATCGCGCTATTGGATAACCAATTAGAAAAATTATGGATGTAGATAAGGAATGGCTGATACATATATTGACACAAGGAAGCAGCAGGTGAAAAAATAACAATTTTACTCAAATAAGAAAAATAAAAAATAATACATAAAATAAGATATATACTAGATTACATTGGTGTACAGCATGCAAAATATCTATATCGACATATATATATAAAACCACTAGTTTCAAAGAACTGATAATAAATATCATATAAATATAAATGGATCAGTCTCTCATCCAGACTCTGGGGTATATTTACTAAGCTGCGAGTTTGCAGTGAGATTGAAAAGTGGGGATGCTGCCCATAGCTACCAATCAGATTTCAGTTCACATTCTCCAGTATTTAAAATGAAACTGAGAGCTTGAATCTGATTGGTCGCTATGGGCAATCTCCACTTTCCATTCTCACTGCAAACTCGCAGCTTAGTAAATATACCCCCTTGTGTCCACTAGACATATAGTAGTACCGAAAAGGAAAAAAGGAGGGGCTCTTAAAGACCGAATTATGATGTTGTATCACAGGAGGAAGTAGATGGATATATCAGCCTTAGATCTCGGTTAGGCAATCTCAGGATAATGCAGAATCGTCCTGATGAGCTGCTGTCTCTCCTCAGATATATAGGTGTTCCAGAGGAGGTGTACTCGGTCAGACGGCTCCACTCTTACACTGAATTGATCAGCTGTTAGCAGACTGTGTCTGCCCGCCTAGAAGTATTTCGGCGTCTGGTGTGTGGACAGTCTAGTCCGATTTCAGTAGTATAAGTCACCTCCTGTGTGCATCTGGGGTGGCCAACCCACTTGTGCACTGAATAAACGATCTGTTAGCCTCGATATTCAACGTTGTTAAAATGGTACATAGGGTCCGGTTCCTACAACGCGTTTCGTGCCGTTGGCACTTTTTCAAGTAGATCCAGCTTGAAGGCTCTATGATCCTTAAATAGGGGTAAGAATGCTAATAGGTTGAATTTCAAATAGTCCCAATTAGATGAATCACTGGGGATTCATACGCGAGTGTCATATCATATTCTATTACATTCTATTTATTTCAACATTCATAGTGTTACCATTTGCTTCTTTGTGTCAAAAAAAAAAAGGAAAAATACCAATTTATCAAAAAATCTATATGTAAGTAATCAAAGTAGATTAAATAAAAGACCATATCGTAAACTACCTCCCTATATTGGGAAGAAGTATTTGTTCTATCTAAATCCAAAACCATAAACTATGACGTGATGTGTTTGAATTTATCCTTTCGTTTACATTACATTAAAACTATCAAGTAATGAAGTATATCTATATATAACATTCAATGTATCCAATTAATAAGAAAGCAGATATAGAACTATTTTAAATACGTGAATAATTTTCAACATTTATACAAAAAATTTTTAATCACATAAGATGATAGTGTACTGTGATGTTCAACTAATAAATTAATTATAAATAAAAAGACCTAATTATGTGATAAACCTAATTCTGTGAAAAAAGAAAAAAAAAACCATATAAGTATTTTTATTATAATTTTTAGATCCCCAATGTGTTNAATTCTAAATGTTCATTTAATCCCTCTGGCGTTATAGTCTGCAATTTGCACATCCATTGCATCTCTCTTTTGCAAAGTAGTGTGAATCTGTCTCCATCTCTAAGTGTTCTTGGAATCATTTCAATACCCACAATTTTTAGATCTTTCGGATTCGAATTGTGTCTTAGGGCAAAGTGTCGAGAGATGTTATGGGTCAAGACACCTTTTGCGATATTCAATCGATGTTCTCTGAATCTTACTTTTAGAGTCCTCGTTGTACGTCCAACATACTGCAAGCC
>JABWIB010003549.1:8745-30964 GCA_016617825.1 Platyplectrum ornatum
GGAACTCCACTGGTCACTCTACCATCCCCTGAATGGATTCCATTTACTACAACTCTTTGTTGTCTATTCTGTAACCAAGATAATTAAGGACATTAATAAAAGACATTTTTTTGCTCTCACTATATTCCTACCTCTTTAGTGAACCATAATAGCTTCTTTTTTCNGCGATTTTTCCTAACCTTTCTGATACAAAGGTGTGTTGCTTTTAATAATGCACATTTGATAAGTTCCCACTGCTCCTGCACCCCCTTTATATGCTTTCCAAATACCAACACATTTCCCCATTCATCTAATAAAGAGGTAATATCCGTGTCTACCTGCATGGTGACATCATGACGTAACAATGTCAGTCCAGGCACCGAGAACTCACCAGTACATGAGTTCTCTCTGTATTCCCTCTGCAAACTTCCCTCTGGAAGTGGTATAGGCTAACATACGATTGCAGGGAAAGTGCTGAAAGGATTAACACTGCATTTATTAATGGCGCAGCGAGCAGATGTCCCACGAAGATACTGTGACGAAGATCCAGTCTTTGAAAGTCCCAAAAGGAAAATCTACTGTGCATGTCCCGGGACCAATCTTCAGGGAGCGCCGCGTGCTGGAAAGGTGAACTTTTTTTAATTTCCTTGTTTTTTTCTTTGCCCACTGGAACACTGAGTGGACTTGGTGTATGCAAATAACCCTACACCATGTTATATTCATATTCTCATGCACCTATATATGTGAGGAATTATATGTGAAAGGAGTGTACTTTAGATATATCTAAAACTAAACATAAACACAAGGGGGCGCCCAATAGTGTAAAATCCTTATTTTAATGGTAAAAACTTGTTATGATTTCTTTCACTATGTGGACTTGATGGTACTGTCTATTGTGGTTGTGGCTAAGGAAATATAGTAAAGTGTTTTTTTACAGTTTATTTTTTTTGTGTGTGCTGTAATTAGTGTGTCTCTTATAATTGTGAACCAGTATGTGTCGTGTTCAGACATGTGCTTTATGCGCGCTTTGTTAAGCAGATATTTTTACTTTCATTTCTTCCAGCGATGGCGTCTGCTGATCTCAGACAGGACATGGACATTTGTACAGATCCTTTAACACTGACATGTGGACACAACTTCCCACAGGTCTGTATTGATGATGTGCTGGATACACAGGAGGGGTCTGGAGTTTATTCCTGCCCTGAATGCAAAGAAGAGAGTAAGGAGAGTCCTGGACTGCAGAACATAACTCTCAGTAACATCATGGTTACTCATCCCGATCAGGAAGTGGCTGGGAAACACTGCACATATTGTATTCACTCTCCTATACCGGCTGCTAAATCCTGTCTACACTGTGAGGTTTCTTTGTGTGATAATCACCTAAGAGTACACCCTAATACTCCAGAACACACCTTATGTGACCCCAACACCTCCTCGAAGAATGGAAAATGCTCCGTCCATAAGAAGTTCCTGCAGTATTACTGCACCGAGGACTCTGTCTGTACATGTTTGTCCTGCTGTCTGTTTGGGGAACACAGAGGACATATGGTGGAGTCACTGTATGAAGCAGCTAAGAAGAAGAATGAGAAACTGAGAAATGTTCTACAGAAACTGATCGCAAAGAGACAGGAGACTGAAAGAAGTGTCCAGNGACTNNAGNAGCGCAGGAGAGAATATCAGGAGAAAGCAGCAGGTGTAAGAGACAGTGTGACTGCCTTGTTTAGAGATATCTGGAGACAGATGGAAGACCTGCAGGATAGAGTCCTGGGTGATATCTCTAGACAGGAAGAGAGCATTTCATTCTCAGTCTCTGATCTGATCCAGCAACTGGAAAGAAATGGACAAGCTGTCCAGGACCATACATAATGTGGAGGAGCTGTGTAACATGTCTGATCCAGTGACCATATTACAGGAACCCAATACATGGAAGTGGTGCGATACTGAGAACACACATGTATCAGAAACAGGAGCCACTACTGATACCAATATGATGTTTAGTGCACTTCTACCAGTCATTGTCCTAAAGGAATCAGATAGAGGAGGCTGGTGTGATACTGTGGAGTTGACTAGCATGACTGATCCAGTGGCTATGTCACAGAGACACAGTGGGGACATATGCGATACTGAGGAGCTGAGTGCCACGACTGAATCAGGGAATGATGGAAATTGTGATAGTAAGGAAGAAGATATGGAGGATGCAGAGGAAGAAAAGAGGCATGGTGGTGGAGGAGATGGAGACCTGGATGTGACTCTAATCGCAGGAACAATACAAAAAGGATTATCTGGTATAATAAAACTTATACATGTATACCGCTATATTCATGAACCAGTTGACATAATACTTGATATAAACACATCTAATAATAATATGCACATATCAGATGACAGGAAAACTGCATCATGGTCAACATCACACCAGAAACATAGGGAAACTCCAGAGAGGTTCAAGTATTTTCCTCAGGTGATGAGCTCCGTGGGATATTCCTCAGGACGCCTATACTGGGAAGTAGATGTCCAGGAATCATTGTGGTGGAGGGTGGGGATGTCTTATCCCAGTATAGACAGATGGGGGCGCTGCGCAGACATTGGAGATAATAACAAGTCCTGGGGCCTGTGGAGGTGGAAGAATAATGAGATATCAGTGATACATGATAGGAAAATTACCCGGTTACCCAGTTATATTCCCTGTGATAGAGTGAGGATCTATCTGGATTATGAGGCTGGACAGTTGTCCTTTTATTCTCTGTGTGACCCCATGAGACACTTACACACCTTCTCCTCCACCTTCACTGAGCCCCTGTATGCTGTGTTATGTGTAATGACAGGTTCTGTACATGTATCTTGTGGGGTTAGGGACAGTTAGGAATAATATGATGTCCCCAACTCCTGTCGCTGCCATTGCCAAAATCCAAAAATGTCCTGCACCAGTCATTGCATATAGCTGCATATAAAGCTACTTGTGATGTGTATATACACCTGATTCATTATATGTGTGTTATACTTCTCTTTCTGTAAATTGTGTATTCGGGAAAATATTTCCAGCTTTATAACTTTTGTATTTCCAATATCAAAAATGTGTAAAGTCACCTGTCTTATGAGATCCTTAAATCTGACATTAAATGGTTAAGAGTGTCTGGCATTTACAGGTATACCCCGTTCACACAGACTACCCTGGTAAATCTGTTTTTAATGAGCAGGGTTGTTAGCTGTGGATCTGAATTACCCTGGTAATTAACCCTGTTCATAGTGCTGAATTACCCTGGTAATTCACAAACTACCCTGGTCAACACCGTCCACACTGAACCTGGGTAGTTAGTAGTATTTTTAGCACCATTCACACTGAGCACACTACCCAGGTAGTTCATTCAACCCGGGAAGTTGGCTGAATTACCCTGGTAATAGCCCTCTGTGTGAACGGGGTAGTATTGGTTCAATACGTTCCTGTAATGCTGTATTATTGTATTATGCCAACTGTGTGATAATATGGTCCCATTTCTGTATATGGTGGTGCAGAGAAGTGATAAGATGCACAGAACAAATTGTGGGATAAATATTAAGAATCATAAATCAGATTTTCTTCTCTTTACAGTCACGTAGAAAGATTATTCCACTATTATGTATAGTGATAATGGTGAGTATATTTCATGTGAGGATTCTCTGTAGGGTTACCACCTTTTGGTCTTTAGATTCCCGGACACAAACCCCTACCCCCCTGAAAAAAAAAACCTGGCACATTTATTTTTATCCATTAGAATACATTTTTACATTTTTGGGGATCAGTGACCTGTGACCCCCCCGTAACATTTAGGTGTTTTAGTCTATTGTGTGGACATATTATATATAGAATCACAAAGAACGTGATGGATCTAATTCACAAAGCACTGGATAATGTGTGTCAGGGGGTGAGAGTTACACCTGGGTAATACCATTCCCCATCGCACATCCCACAGTGAATGATATTCTGGGCCTAAATCTACTAATCAGGTAGATTGCAAAGTGGGGATGTTGCCCAATCAGATTTGAGCTCACATTCTCCAGTATGTAAAAAGAAACGGAGAGCTTGAATCTGATTGGTTGCTATGGGCAACATCCCCATTTTTCAATGTCCCTACATTTAGGCCCTGATGTCTGAAGAGAGCTCCAGTTTGTACTGTTCACAAAATCTTTGTAGCAATGATTACCATTCTTTTTCTGTATTGTGCCACCTTGTGGACAACCATAAAATTACAGCTTCTTGGAATCATAAGTAGGATTTTTTTATATCTTCTTGTGTGAGCAATGTCAGTATGGGATATTGCCTTGCCATACTTTCTGATTTCTTCAGGGACCATCCACACGGACCTGTGATTTTCATGCTATATTTTTTTATATACTTTTTTTTTTACTATTTTAAACCACAGAAAACCCCATGCATGCATAGAAAACACTATATTGCAGAGTTCCAATATAGATACTCTGGGGCAGATCCAGAGTTTGCGCGCAGAGAATGTGCACTTTCTGCGTGGATGCACTGTGCAACACATCCAGAGTTGCGTTTTTTTGGCCAAAATGTGCAACTGTGAATTGCGCGCAAAAATGCACTGCGATGCGCAAGCATTCAGACCCGTAGTTGAGCGTCTTGCGTCTTGTTAGAATAATAATTGTTTTTATTTTGTCTTTCATATTAACAGCCCCATTAGATACATTTTTGTAACTTTGCCGGCACGGTGGACCCAAACAGATAAGTGAAACACTTCCAAATTGTGCTTGCTAATGGCAAAACTGAACGAACAATTAACTTAACAATATATAATCAATGAACTTTAGTGGTTTTCGGTTAAAGTTATTTGTTTCCTTTACAGCACTGTAATGACATTTATAGTTTTTATTCACTTTTTTAATAAACATAAATAAAATAAAAACATAAAAAAAGATCAGCCACTTGTTTTACAGATTGTTCATTGGATCGTCCATACATCTTTCAGTATAATCAGTGACAGTGAAATTTCTTTATAAATGAAAATAATTAAACAGTCCCACAGAACTTGTAGCTGGAAACAATGAATAAAATCATCAGTATTTCTGTCAATAAAGTCAGCATTGGCCAATGTAAAAGCTGTTACACGAGTTGACACAACAAAGATGCAACACTGCACAAAACCAAAGCGCAGGCCAGGGAAGACTTCCTGCAGCTATTTTACATAGGCTGACTATCATCATAGTGTAGCAAAAATACCAGAGGCACCATCCATAGCTAGACGTAGGCAATAAGCCGCAGATGTATAATAAACACAATGCGCAGAGCTAAGCGCAACACCGGACACGACCCACAATCTCATTAAGATATGCTGGCACGCCCATTTATCAGTGTCCAAAAAGACGGAGGCGCAGGCACTAATATGAGGATCATTAGCGTCTCATTCAGCCTTCATCGCGCATGCGCAGTGCGAAGACACGCAAAAAACTATGTTGAACACGCACATTCAGCCGCAATGCGCAACTCTATCTGGACCTGATTCAGGGATCCTGGCAGCCGCACGGCCCCTCTAATAGATTGAAGGCCATATGCCCCTCATCCCTGCGCTTGTGTAAATAGCTTATAAAGCGTATATTTAAATGAGAAAATGATCGTAAAACGCCCCTTTTCTCATTTCCATATGGTGGACTCGCTAGGGGTTTGCGTCTGACTCCGTGCTATTAAAAGCCGATCTGTGTATGCGCACAACATTGTGTCTCCGCCAGCCTGGATCATCCCCCTGTATGTTGTTTTTTTTAGTGGTTGTTATATTAGTTATATAAGCTTATAACGAATATAATATTAATTTGTATTTTATATTTATGCCTATTATATAAATGACTGATCAGTATTTAATCTGCTTAATTAATAGATGCTAAATGATGCGAGATTGACAACATGGTTACTTAAAAGCTTTGCTCATTAAAGTATTAAATAAATATATGAATACTGAACATGTCTTCGCCACAAGTAATAAACATTGTAAAGAATTACAAAACTACTGATACAGGTCCATCCAGTATTTGCCACGTGGATTAGTCAAATGCAGAGTTTCACTTCCTGCAATGACTCATGGTCCCATGTAAAGGTTATGTAATCACACAGCCGTGTACATACACATTTATGCAAATATTGGTCATATATTGATGTATCTATTATTGGAGCACATTGTTACAGACACACCAATACACTGAATAGGATGTTTTTTTATAGTCAATGTTTATTGGACAGTTTCAAGGTTTCACAAGGTGACTTTTACCCTATTACATGGGTGGATATACTAAGCGGTCATGCTCAGGGATTTCACAGTCTGTTTTTAAAGCAGCCATTGCAGTCAGAATACAGCGTACAGTGTATTGGAGTAATGGCGGTCTGTGAGAAGGGAAGGGGGGAGTCCACTAATTTAGGCATAATCAAGTGTCAGAGCATGGTGACTTATGACAGAACTGCTATGAATATGTTGCTAGCAGCNGCTATCCCTGACATATGGGCATAACTGCAGGATGGGCACTGGGTGGGTCTGGAGGAAAGGGTAAGTCCTGTGCCCAGAGACTGGCAGCTTAAAACAACACATGGAGCTCCATATGAGAGTGCTGGTGCTGTTTCTGAATACAATGATGTAAGCTCTGCAGACAACCATGTACTTACACAATGCTCAGCACTGCTACATAGAGTGCCATGTGCTGGTTTAAGCCGTCAGTGTAATAGTGGCAGTCCAGACACACACCTGCTCACTGCCCATTCCATCCATTACAATTCAGGCCCCACTTCTTTATTATAAATATATCTGACCAGGCCCTCCAGGTCCAGGACTCCTTGCTATAAGGCTTGATATAACCCCTGCTCAAACTCCACTTATAGGCAACCACAGCGGATCAGCATCTTTGCTTTGGTTAATAGTCATTGCCTTGTGTAACATTAGAGAAAGTGCAAAGAAGAGCCACCAAAATGGTACATGGTATGACCAACAAAACCTATACAGAAAGACTAGAGCAACTAAATATGTACAGCTTGGAGCAGAGAAGGGAGAGGGGTGATATGATAGCAGCTTTCACATATATCAAGGGATGTCACCAGGTGCAGGAGGGGGGCATTTTTCACAGAAAGAGGTGTAATAGAACGCGAGGACATGCGTATAAACTGGAGGGTGGTAGGTTCAGGGGAAATGTGCGAATTAATTATTTCACTGAAAGGGTAGTGGATAAGTGGAATAGCCTCCCATCAGAAGTGGTGGAGATACTACAGAACAGTGTAAGCAGCTCTGGATAAATATAAGGTTATTCTGAGTCTCACACACAACAGAGAATGAAATGATGTCAGTATAGATATAAATACACAATGGGCAGACTGGATGAGCCATGTGACTCTTATCTGCCATCACTTTCTATGTTTCTTGGTCACTTTCTTTTACAGATGGAGCAGGAATGACCACATTGATGGAAAAAGATGGTCAGAAGCTGCCGGGGTCTGACACACACACGTGCGCACACAATTATCTCTCTCCTCTATGTTTTATACATTTTTTTCTAATAGGAATACACAGACACGTTTCACAGATGAAAATAAGTATTTATTCTTTATATAAATATATGTCACTACAAAACAATAATATCCAGTTTATACTTAATAAAGTGCTGCTATAGTTACCAGCCAAGGCTGGCTAATATGGAAGCCATTTGAAACCCGTATTTGCTCATTCGGTAATAAACACGTCTTAACAGTCTTCATGTAAAGGCACACGTTGGGCATTTTACTTTTGGCAAGAAGATCAGCTCAGTGCAATAGATAAGGCAGCAATGCATGCTAAAGACACATCGAGTGATCAGAACAGGAAGGGCCAAAATACTTCTGGCAAAGAGTTCCTAATCTAAACACACTGGAGCACTACGGAGGTTATATAGCCTAAAGCATAATACAGAGACAAGGGGCAAAGCTGAGAATCATACATGATAAGAGTGCAGGCCCCTGTGTCTTATAGTGTTCTGGGAGTATAATACAGAATATTTTACACGGATTAAGGCACTGTAATCTCCATGTTGTCATCTGGAATTATAGTGGCTTATGTAATAAGTATAATACACAGGTAGCAATCCAATACAGTACAGTATTCTGATAACAAATGTCTGTTGCACAATGTAACCTCATTATATTTGTGCTCATTACACGTATAAAAATACTAAATTTAATATAGTATAAATCAGCTTGAATAAAGATAATATATGTCTCTGCAATAAAGAAGGCACACATGTACGCCCTACTTACAGCAAAACATGAAAGGTTATTTTTTTTCCAAGGCACATAAATATACAGATATAGACTATGCACATATTAACTTAGACAAACCAGTATTTATATTAATTTATTCTTCCCAATGTCTTCCTTCCTTCCTACATGCTTGATCAGGGAAAATTCAAGTATTGTAATGTCCCTAAAGACAGATGTACCAGTGACCACAACTATTTGTGTTGTACAATTTAATAAGCCTCACTCCGCTGGCAAGACCTCCATTGCTGGCTCCTGATATGTGCCCTCCAGGGAGAAGCACTATACCATTCCACACCGCAACTCACAGGTCACATTCAGCCTATGGTGACAATGGAGGTGTTCTGGTTGTATATGGGAGTTCAGGTCGGAGTGTGAACTGCATAGCATTTAACCATGGTTATATTTTCCAAATGTATTTCCATATTGTACATAAATTCATGGACCCATCAGGTTTCTTCAAATACTTCAAGTTAACTTACCATGACCATCAGAATAACATGCCATCCATCATTCTAGACTACATAAAGGTACTGTTCAATATGATAAAACATGTGTTGTATAACTGTGTATAAGAATAGTAGGGAATGTCTACATCTTTCCAGCTATAGAGAACTTTGGGGAGCTCATCAGGATATTTGGAGTTTCGTCCATGATCCGCACCAGTAAGTTGTCGATGTAGTTCTCCATCTCCTGTATGTGTCCTTCCTTCTTACTGATGATGTCTTTCTGCTTCAGCACCAGCTGGATAAGCTCATCATGTGTCAGCTGAGCATACGCATAGGCAGGATCAGACGAGTCATACTTCTGTCAAAGAAACAGCGCAACATGTTAATAAACCTCTGACGTGTTGGTAATACAGATATAGAACTAAGCAGTATATTTCATAGCACAGCGTAATGTACTGTGACACATGACAGCCAGCTACATTAAGGTGTCAATGTTTTACCAATTTCTTTTCAGTTTAGAGAATAAAGGGATATGATGAGAAAGCTGTAATCCACCCCAGTAATAGATAGAATGGTGCATATCATTTCATTAGATAAGAATGACTTCCTGCCTATACCATGTGGGTTTCTGTAGAAGATAATTAGGAAGATGAATCTAATTATCAATAACATAAAATGATTTTGTTGTTATATTCTGCCATGTTCCTACAGCACAAGTCATGCTGGTTCAGAATAAGTTGTCTTCTTTGCTGATGACATAATGGCAGCAACTGCACATACTACAGAAATGGAAGTAGGTGTAGACATGGTGTGCACAGGAAACAATATTACATACTCTATCTGGGAATACACAAATGAACAGGTTAATTACGTGTATGCCATCTCACCTTTGTGTTCACAGAATTCTGTGTATATTCAGAGGGTTTCATTGGCTGTGGGAAGTTGGAAGTTGCCGTATTGTTCTGGCTCGTATATGGCTTCACGGGGTTAGTCCTGCAGACACACAAAACATTAATGTCATTTCTTATTATATATCAAAAGGACCTGTTACATAGAGATCATGCACGCAGCTATTAATTTCAACCTATTCGAAAGAGGAAAGAAATGGTACAAATTAGTAGAGGATTGGAGTCACACTACGAATTACACAGGAAAGAACAGAAACCCCAACATGCTTGTCTGGTACATTGTGAATAAAACTCACAAGTTAAGAAGAATTGTTCTTTACAATTAAATGCTGAATTAGGTAGAAGGAAATATGCATGGCCTGTCGTTAATGGGTTTTTCATACTTTATTGTAAGAGATGTCAGTTAACTATAAATGTCATTTATTTTATATTTGGGCATAATGTGACATTACAGTGGAGTTACAGCGGCTGCATCACTAATGAGCCAGTGTTTATACAAGACAGAAAATAGAAATGCAAATCTGGTGATAGAACGAAAATAATAAAATACAGCTAAGCAGGCAAGAGTGTAACACATGAATGTATGTATGTATTAAGATAGTTAGAATGTTTCAATTCACTACAATCTTAAGTCACCCCTGCTTATCCTAACATAGGACCGGAACCAGACCTGCGTGTGTGTAGACAGGTTGCTGTTTACATCATCTACACCATGGTCTAAAACTAAAAGTCTGGATCTTTTTTTATAGAATAAATCACATTGTTGGTCATATTCCTTCTTTTATTATGTCTCTGGAGTTTATTAGTGTAGATTGTGANTATATCTGTGGAGGCATTACTATATAGGGAATTAGAGACAGATGCAGCATATACAGAAGGTGTGTATCATTGGATTTCTCACCTTTGTCTGGAGGACACTGCTCCACCACTCTGCACTATCGAGATTGGATGTGTCTCAGAGGGTGAAACCCATGCCTTCAGTAGCTTCTTTTTGCCAGAGTTTTCTACTTTATCAGAGTCATCGATGGTGGTAATGGTTGGGTCTACTGTTTTAGAAGGGTTAGGCTTATCAGTGGGAATGGAAACAGAGGCAAGAGAAGAGCTAGGATAGGTGTTTGTAGAAGGAGGTTGCTTGGTTAAATCCCCAGTCTGACATTTCGTCTTACTATCAGAAATGTCAGTTTTATCAGAGTAATAATAGTTCTTAACATGGTCGGACACTGGTATAGATGACTTTCCAGATAAATCTATGTCTCCCTTACTATTTAAAGAATCACTCTCTTTATGTGTTCTGGAATTATAGCCTGCCTTCCCGGAGGAACCCGAATCATTTTGCATGTGTATTTTATTATTTTTAATATCAGCTTGCTCATCGTCTGAGGTTCCTTCTGGATATTCAGGAATGACTGGAAGCTCATCGTCAATCAGTGAAGTTGCCATTTTGATGTTGGTCACAGCTTTTCCTGCCTGAACCTGGTGATCAATCGGTGAAGCACCAACACCAGAAGCTTTATCCACTATATATTCAGAGGAGGATCTCTTCTTGGACTGATCAGCTTGGATTGAAGAGCTAGAAGGTATTGAATCCAGGGTTTTATTTGGTTTTGAAGTTCTAGGTGCTGGCTTAGGTGGTACCACGTTTACATCTTTAGGTTCTTCAATTTTACCAACAGGTTGACTTCTTGGATTTGGTTTTGGCACCTCTTTTACATTAACTGGCTTTTCTTTTATTTCAGTAGATGCAGCATGGCCTTTGTAGTCAGTGTGTGGGGTATACACATTGTCCTCTTGATTTCTATCAAAGCCTCCAATCCTTGTATTTAAATTATTGTCTAAAAAGGATGGAGGTTCCTCATGAATGGGTGATGCCTCTGTGAGTACAGGTAATATCCCTCTAACTAAATCCTCATCTACTACATTTTCCTCCTCTTTCTCAGATGACTTTCCTTTGAGCTGATCGAGAAGAGACTTCACATAGGTCTTTTTTCCTTTTGTGTTACTGGATTTATCAACATTAGGGGTATCATCCTGTCTCGCAGAGGAAGGAGCAGAAAGAGAAGAAGACAATAAAGATAGAGAAGTAGAAGATAGCTTGGCTTTGGTTTCAGCCTCTGAAGACACGTCCAGTCTGTAAAAGAGACAGAGACAAAAAAAGAAAAGGCCTGCAGGTCAGTTGACTCGCAGATACAAAAGCACAGTTCAACAACATAAAAATAATGCAGATTGTAATTTGAAAAAAAGATGAGTAGGAAATGTAGAATTATAGAACTATATACATATTTGAGTTTTCCTCCCCCTTAATCCATTGTACTCATATAAAGTTCATTATCTCAACAGCCAATCCAGAACACTAAAGATCTTCGTTCATAAAGAATGTTGTGCATTTGAAACCTTTCACCAGCCCCATTCCTACTAGATGTAAAACCTGAATTACTGCAAAAAGGGTCAACTGAAAGGACTGTCAAAAGTGAAGAGTCTTTATAGGATACGCAAAATGGGAGTAGTTCATAGTAGTGTTTGGAGGGAACTACCAAGAATAATGTAATAAAATAGTCCAACGCTGGCCACATACAAGAACAATTATCAGACCAATTCCACAATTATCATGGATTGGGTTAAAAATTGTCTTAGTGTGTGGGGGATTATTTAATTATTTTTTTAAATGGTGTTAAAAAGTCAGAATAACATTAGGGCCTAAATTCACTAAGCGGGGATTTTGCTGGGGAATTGAAAAGTGGGGATGTTGCCCATAGCAACAAATCAGATTCGAGCTCACATTCAACATTATGTAAAATGAAACAGAGCTCGAAACTGATTGGTTGCTATGGGCAACAGCCCCACTTTTCAATTCTCCAGCAAAATCCTGCTTAGTGAATTTAGGCCCAGGTCACAGTTACATGATCAGATCCCCTAGTTACAATTTTTTTTAAATTAGTGTCTGCTGCTCTGCTGTGTGTGTGGCCGACATCGGGACGTTTCCCATATATATTTATGTTCATACCAAAGACTATCTGTTGGGGGTTTTTTTTTTACTACAATACCCCAAAAAGAATAAATGTGTAGTTTAGTAAAAAATCTCTTACATTGAAACATGGGACAATTCCTAAATATTTATGAATGAATAAAGAAATATACTAACCTGGGTTTTACAGCGTAGGTTTTGGCATTCCGGTCTGATGGTAGGGGCTCTGAGGTCTTCTCAGTTTCATCCTCCTCAAAGGGATTCAATGACCTGTTCTTGACTTCTCTATCCAGCAATTTCACACTATTGGCTTCTTTGGGCTCTTCCTTCTTTATAGGCTCATCAGCTGTTTTCGGAGTTTCCTTCCTCCCAGTGACCAGAGAGAGCAAAGTGGACACCTTGTTTTCCTGCTTCTTACTCTCCTTGGTTTCTTTTGGAATGTCGAATGCTAAAGGAGAACGTTTATATGTGGATGTGGGCTGTTCAACGCTCAAACTTTCTGTGGTGTTAGAATTCAGAGAAGAGCTGGAAGAGTTGGAAGAGGACGTCCCTTTCTCAGGAAGGGTATTGGATGTACTTTCTTTGTCAGCTTTGTAGGACAGGTTTTCAGCAGAGGCATAATGGAGATTCTTCAGGAAGATCTGTGAGGTGCTGCTGCTCAGGGAGTTGGTTTTGGGTTCTCTTGGGGCATACTCTTCCATGTATACATGATTGCCATTGATGCACAAGTTGGACTGAGTGAGAGGCTCATTCTTTGGTTTCATTCCAGTGAAGAAAGACTTGATTTGACTCGGATCGGCACTTGCTGTTCTTTTGTGCGTCTTACCTGAAAGAAAAACAAAAAAAAAGGAATCACAAATGAACTTTACTTCAAATGAAGAATAATATTCAACATTGGAAAAAGTCTTTACTGTCATTTTAGTGAATTCTTCCATGGTACCACAATAAGATACATCAAGTAATTAAAGTTATGTGAGCAGATCATGTAACAGTAAAGTACACCCCTCATTAATGCTAAAAAATGGCATGGTCCATCTTCCGTACTTCCCCATTTATACCATATACAACTGTAGTACTCACCTCCGAAGCCTGAGTCAGCAAGACTTAAAGTGGAGGAAAAGTCAGCAGGCTTCAGCACGGTTCTCTGAGAGGGGGATGGTGGTTGTGTGGGCAGCACGGACATGGACTGAGATATGTTCTTGTTCAGTCGGGGTTTAGACAGGAAGTTTTTCAGTTTAGGTTTCTTTTTGATCTCTTCATCACTGTCATGACCATACTGGTTCATGCTGGGGACGATGGCCGAGGCCGTGTCAGAAAGCCCATCCTGACGCTTTCCCCTAACTATGTCCTTAAATTTCCCGAATGTGGAACGGGACTTNTCCTTCATGGACAAGTCGAACATACTGGAAGACATCCGGCTTTTCTGTAACAGGACATCTACCTGGATCTGACCACGATTCTTTTCCTTCTTCCCAGGCTTTGATTTCAGAGGATACCACCTAGATAACAATGCAGACATAATTACATAACGCTAAATAGAACAAGCTATACTGATACATCACAAACAAAATAATGTTCAGAGAAGTGTTTTCCCTGTATGCAATAGCATTTAAATGTATATGGAGCCACCATGCTGCAACATGGTTTCGCTCAAGTCAACATTTCAGGTATTTAGGTGGTTTAATACATTTTACATGCATCACATATACAACCTGGTAGCATGGAAGAAATAATGCTGTATTATACTATTACTCATTGTTCATAAAGAGACCATATTATTTATTTACATTCATGTGTCCAAGGCAATGACTCCATATTGGTATGAAGAAGCTGTTCTTTTAGCTTATTATGCACATCCTGTAATCACTTTCTTTACAGGTTACAACAACGAGTTAGAGAAAGAATATCTGAACTATTATTTAGAAATGACACGTTCTGTAGGTGGGAAGAGAGTAACAGAGTTAAAGACCATGGTAATTAGGAAATATTTAAAATAAGATGTCACATTCACCATTACAACATTCTGTATGTGAAGCAAAAATGACAGTGTGTCATAAAACTATGTGACGGAACAAAACCCAGGGCATCTAATATAACTTTCAGTTAGAACATTCCGATTGCTCGAAGACCAATAATTACCGTCACTAATTCAGGTCACCTCGGAAACATTAGCGCTGTAGCATCAACAAACAAACGACAATCATATGTCATGCTATGCAAAAACAGTAACAGGCTGGTTGCTGTGCACAGACCAACTGAGACTCGGAACGCATCCGTGACATCTGATGACACACAGGCCGGGTCTGGAATGAAGACATATCATGGGTGGTGGTTCTGTTTTCCACTGACCAGAGAACTATAGCCAGCTCCTTACACAAAATAATGGCCATCATAGCGGCAGGTGTCAAGGCACAACACACTTACTGTGTACACATTAGCTACCTTTAGACGCCACATTTGGTATTGGAGTCCGTGAGCTTTACAGCCAATTGTACTTCTCCAAGCTGTCATCTACTTCATCATTCCGAAGTATAAAAGTGATGTACAGTACTTCATTTGTTCCCAATACACTTTATCCAGGGTGCAACATGTCTTTATTTATACGGCACCAGAAGGTTTCTGCAGCGCCATACAGCCAAAATACAGTATAGGCATAGAGGGCAGCAACTACACCACAATACAAAATACATTACAGACCAGATCCAGAAAAGAGAGGAAAGTTACACCCGGGTAAAACCATGATGAATTGCAGGGGAGGTAAAATGAATGTCAGTGTGTGCATGCAGGGAGAATACTTTGCTTTTGCATATTGCACACAGATACTGACCAGCGTTACTGTTACACTGTTATTTCGACATGGGACTATGAAACATTAACTCTATTACAATTTGCATCCCCTAAATTGAAATTGGTTTTACCCAGGTGTAACTTTCCTCTCTAATCTTCAAGTCTGGATCTGGTCCTACATGTATATATACACATTAATGTGCATTAAGGCACCAATGACAGAGCACTATGTGGCTATTATAAAGAAANAACTGGAACGCGCCATCACCAGGGTTAAGATGAAATATTGTGAAGCTAATGTTGTAGCTAGTGTTGAGTGGCTGCAGCAGATGTTTGCTGCTGTATACCCCGGTGCACTGTGACCATTCCCCTCCTACACCCGTCAGCATTCTGTAAGACGCAGGCTCCTGGGGGAAGCAATTATCTTCCTAAATCGCTGATGAAGTAAACGGAGTGTTAGGAGCGGCTGTATTACATAACTGCATCACTTAATAACTGAGCAAATGTTACCAAAGTGGCATTACAGTCTTATCTTCTATATATTCCAATTGGTAATAAACAGATAAAGCAATTACAAACTATACACAGACTAGTGGACATGCTATAAAGTACACAACCTGAGGATGCCAGGACAAGGGCCTAAATTTACTAATTGGTGATGTTGCCCATAGCAACCAGATTCAAGCTCACATTCTCCAGTGTGTAAAATGAAACGGACACATTCAATCTGATTGGTTGCTATGGGCAACATCCCCACTTTTCATTCTCATGCTTATTTAGGCCAAGGTCACAGAAGATAAAAACATTATTTCGTGTGACTAGAAAAAACATTGTTTGTTTTGAAACAATATTATCCCAGAGTCTATTGTGTTTTATGGCTACACGGGAGGTGTGACACGCATACAAAAACCCGAACATTTGTTACCGAACTGATTCACATGTGCGGCCCATTGTTTCATGTGCGACAAGGTAAACATCTTGCGTGTTCCTGTATAAATAGAAGTGCATGTAATAAGTTGTGCGGTGTGTAACATAAAAGCTTTTCATGTTTGCAGAATTGTATTGCCCAAAACGTCACACCCATCATGACAATGCAGCAGCTATAAATACACCGTGATCCACGTAATGCCCTTCCCACTAGCGTGATTAGGAGACACTGATGTGGCAATGAGACATTCTGTGTTAAAACATTTCTCAGATGACGCAGTACGCAAAAAAAATAAATAAATAAAATGTCGGTTTTGTTAAAGATTATTAATAAATTCCAAACTAAAACATGAAAAAGACACAAAGCCTGGTCATAAGATACAATGTTATGTAAACACACATTCTGTGCCATACATAGGGTCCAAGATGTACTTAACAGTGCCACTACAATGTTTCCCCTATAATAAGACCTACCCTGATAATAAGCCCTGCCCTATTTTACAGTAAACTGTCTAAAATAAGCCCCCGAAATTAAGCCCTATCTAAATAACAATGAGGTGTCAATGTCAGCAGCACTTGGGGGGCCATGAGTGGATTAAAAGCAGGTCAATAAAATAAGCCCTACCCCGAAAATAAGCCCTACCGTGTTTTTTTGTCCTGAAAAAAAAAAAAACAAAAAAAAGACTGTCTTATTATTGGGGAAACACGGTAGGCTCATAATGACATATTACGGGTGGATTCCCCCGCTTCACAGTAACAATGATATCTGTGTGTCACCACCAGGAGCTTCGGGATCACCTAAGGCCTCATCTACAGGCCACATGCCAGACATGTTAGGAAAGGTTTATTAAACAATAAACAAAGGTCAATGAAGATTGCCCACTAATGCGTAATGTAATTGTACGTGGATGACATTTACACATACGTAGAGGTAGGTGACTGGGATAATTGAAGAACATTTCCTTGTTGGAGGAATTAAATAAACTTAGTCTAATCACCTACTGGAAGTGACGGATAAGCACTGTGGATAATGGCAGCATTGAGAAGAGGATTAAGAGTAATCTGGTTTAATGAATGTACGCAGGGTGCCAATACAGTCTGACTGGTTCCTGATATTAATCTATCTGTCCACATAGGAAAGGTTAGAACAACATCTCGCCACAGTAGCACCAAGCTCACAGTATATGACAATAATGATCCTGCAGGGAGAAACTGGAACTAAATAAGGCGTTCATATTCCATAGACACCTACATTTACTAAGCACGGAGACTGGAAAGTGTGACTGTTGCCCATAGCAACCAATCAGATTCAAGCTCTCAGTTTCATTTTACATACTGGAGAATCTGATTGGTTGCTATGGGCAACATCTCTCTGCTTTGTAAATGTAGGCCCAAGTCTCAGAAAAAAAATACTAACAATAAAACTTTATTATATTATTGTTATTCAATTCTGGCAAACTTTAAATCACACTATAATCCAGCTAACACCTAAAGTACAGTCACATGGTACAGCCCAGAGGACACTGGTTCCCCTGGCAAACATCATAGAACATTCCACAGCACTCTAATGTTCTGTCAACAGCTATACAAGGCAGGGCCTCATTAACGCTACATGCTAATTATCACATAACCAGTGTGTGTGTGTGTGTGGTCACTGCTTCTCACAACATATTAACCCATTTACTGCTGGAATTATCAGGAATTATCATGATATACTCAACTGGCCAGCGAGTGGCAGATTTCACACTATATGATGATTGCGGGATGACCTAAATAACATCACCACAAACAGGAAATAATATCATGTATATATACACATTAATAGGGGGGTTGTGCACAGTTGTTTATCTCACTTGGCTATTTTTCAAGATCGCTACTAATACTATAATATTAAACCCGTGCAAAGCGCAGATATCTGCATGTGCCCCTCCATGATCTTATAAACAGGCCATTATTTGCATTCTCAGTATAGCCAGACGTACCCCTTGCTGCCAGTGAAGTCATTTGTTATTGCACAGTACAGGGGGAGAGAGGCTTAGCTGGAATTTTAGGGGAGGGACGCATAGCTGAACATAGTTCAGTCCGTCACAAACAAAACCTTTAATATGATGGGAAAACAGATGAGCGTGCCATACAGACATACACGAGCTTCCCAATCATTTACAGCAATGGAACAAAACAATACATTTCATGAATAAGGGGCAGGCAAGCACTGGAATGTGTTCCTTAGTAATCCAAAGGAGTGCATTTCATGCTTAAATAATACTTGAGCAATACAGGGTACATTTGTCATAGATGTGTCACAATGAAATAGCAATCTGGGCACAAAATCTGAATTATGGACATAGATGTAACCTACACTATCATGATCATAGTGCTTCTGCAGAACCTGGAGGTGAGATCATGGATAGTCATTAGTGGTTACAGGAAGGGAACCTGCTGGCCATACACTATAAGATAAATTGTTCCCATCTAAGCATTTTTCTAGAGTGGGTAAAACCATGTTGAATTACAGGGGGGTAAAATGAATGTCAGTGTGTGCATGCAGGGAGAATACTTTATTGTTGCATGTTACACACAGATACTGACCAGTGTTACTGTTACACTGTTATTACACTTGTGCTGGAAACATCATCTCTCACCTGTAATACTGATTGCAATTAANTTANNTTACCTCCCCTGCAAATTAACATGGTTTTGCCCACTTTTGGAAAAATTTTAGGAACAATTTATCTTATAGTGTATGACCAGCTTTAATGTTGTTCAGCACACAGACCAACATTACTGTATAACTGGATTATATAAAATGAATTTACAGGACTTCTCCTGGGCTGCACTCTCTAGACTAACCTTCCTTGTGTGTACTCTGCAAACTTAAGCATTCTCTTAAAACTCACCTGCTCAGACAAGCTTACCAAGTTCTTCAACCTACTTAACATATCTATACTCTATTTACAACTAATTTGATACTCAATTTCCCTTTCTATTTCAAACTAACACAACTTGGACACTTTTCATTCCATTCTATAGTGGTCTTCAGTTCTGCTAGTAACACTTCTATCGTACAAATGGCTGGTCCATGGTGCACCATGGCGGGTATATGCATTTGCTGTATATTAGAATGTGCGCTCGCGGGCAGGGCCCTCCTAACCACTCAGTCTGTCTGTCACCACTCAGTTGTGTCAGTCATTGTAAAAAGCTACATAACCCGATGGCGCACTATAACTGGCTAATAAAATAATTTTTAATTAAAAATCAGCAATTTGCCCTGCAACCCATTTTAGTCGGAGCATTTTATGTAATGTAGTAAATCTCTATTTTCATATATATTACAAGCAGGGGCTTCTTACCCCCATTTTCTGATATGCCCCTGGTGCTATGTAGCACTATACAATGGGGAATCCAGACAGACTGGGAGGGGAAGAGGGGCCCTGCCCGCAAGCTTACAAGTACTAAAAACATAATAAAAGCTACAGTTGTGTCATGATTCATTTCTAGTTTGGGGCAGATAACAAATGAACCTTTCCAGGAACCATAATGGAAGAGACAAAATGTACCCAAGCTGAACCCAGCAGTATACAGCTTGAAGGCAAGGCACCGTGGCAGAACATGCATCTAATAAAACAAAAGGCAGAGACGCACAGAAATAAAAGTCTTATGATGTAAAGACACAAGGAATGTGGACAGACCAGCTGCCTACACAGGATGGGACTGTCCATTGTGTAACTGGTATGGGCAACCGGAAGATACTGGGAGCTGGTTTGCCAACTGCTGTCACACAGCTACTTATTAGAGTTCACTAAGGGTACAAATATAGAGCTTTCCACCCAACAGCCTATTTATATACAGCTTATTTATTACACAAACACACACACACCTATATGCAAAATATAAACTATGATATAATATCTACAATTACCAATGTTACTGAATTGTCTTATTAATAGATGTCATTAACAGAGAAAGGGAAGTTGCTGATATAAAACACTATGAAGATGGTATGAATTGTATATTAAATAGAGAACTGATTGTCCTGTATGGGTAGTTACCAAACATTTCCCATTAGGTTGGGCTCAGTAGTATTCTATTATTTATATTTATACTACTAGGATGACTGACTTAAATCAAAACAAATCCATAGATAATACAGTAACAAATATAGACGTGCCATTAATATACTGTTATCGTAACCACTACTGATACAGGGACAGTACCAGTACAGGGAGTGCAGCTACTATGGGGTCCGGCATGGCCCACTCAATGTATTATAAACTGCGCCTAGCACTTAAATAGTGAATGCTGAGCGCTGTCTTAAGCTGCCGCGCTCCGGTCCTGCCTCCATGTCAGAACCCTTGTATTCCTTCTGTATATAGGAGACTAATCCTATTACTGGACAAGGATCGGAGTGGGGACCCTACCTTACCCACCCAACACCCTCATACTGTATATATTAAATAGTAACACCCCCTTGTACTCTCAATCATGCCACTTTCCAAAACCCTAAAGATGTTACCTATATACACACATATTCATGTTTATTGAGATACCTGGATCCTTATTTCTGGCTACTAGACCATATAAATGTCTAGCCCTGCAATATATGAAAATCAGGAAACTACAGGCCTGTGTATGGAGCGATTACGGTGAATGAAGCGATGGTGAGATCAGGATCCCCTGTGCACCTACTAAACACATCAGCCTCCAGGTAATAGGGAGGAGGAAGCACATACATCCATCCATACATACATACACAATGTCTAATGTGTGACTGGCATCGTCCCAGCAGGGAGCACTGCATGTTCTATCAGCTCCTATTCACAACACAACACAAACAACCACACAACACACAGAGCTGCTCCTGGTGACCAAACACTGAGAACTTATATCAAGAAAAGTCATAAAACTCCAACAATAACAACATCATTGCAGCGAAACCAACCATAACAGTCATTCACCCAAACTGTATTATGTGTCTATGGCCAATATCTACATAGAGTCCCATTCTATAAGCCAGGGCTGGGAGGTGTATACGGGGGTATNCCATACCGGCACTTCTATCTCTGATTGAATAGTACAACTAATCATCACCATTGACCTCTATTATATCCATACCGCCATTTCTTCATTTCCACTTCGACCAATGCTATAAACTATATATACAGTAATTGAAATAGAATAATGACTGCTTCATTTGCTGCTCTATACATTCAGGAACACAATTACTCACACACATAGAAAGAAACAAGATGTAGGGGTATATTTACTAAGCGGTGAGATTGCAGTGAGATTGGAAAGTAGGGATGTTGCCCATAGCAACCAGTCAGGTTCAAGCTCTCAGTTTAATTTTACACATTGGAAAATGTGAACAGGAATCTGATTGGTTGCTATGGGCAACATCCCCACTTTTCAATCTCACTGCTTAGTAAATATACCCCGTAGAGTTATTTGTTGGGTTTTATAGATATATTTGTATATATCGCACCATCAATTGTGCATGTAATATGCTGCTCTATCAGTATACTAGCCATGTATGCTTATTTACAATGTGAAGTGGAGCTGGAGGAGAAGATCAAGTTTTTATGATCTACCCCCCCCAGCAGTTTCACCGAAAGTAAGTAAAGTGTGCGAGTGTCCAGTGTGTGCAAACAATGAGCCATAAAATCACCTGCTTCCACCCGCCACACACATTCCCTATTCCTGACATCAGTGCTGGCATAGTGTATGCATGCGAGAGAGGTAAACAAAGCACTTACCTGTGGATGCCGATGATTTACTCTCATGCTGTTAAATGCTTGGGAACATGTGATCGGCATTTATTCTATTCGCACTATGCTTGCTCATATAATGAGTAGATCACACTACAAAGCACAACAGTATGAGCGCATGCTGGAAAAATGCAGACACTGGACTGCAGGGGGAAGGGGGGGGGAATATATATATATATATATAT
>JABWIB010003550.1:14380-34690 GCA_016617825.1 Platyplectrum ornatum
CCAGTATGTAAAATGAAACTGAGAGCTCGAATCTGATTGGTTGCTATGGGCAACTTCCTCACTTTTCAATTCCCCAGCAAATTCCCTGCTTAGTAAATATACCCCTAAGTCTGTAAAAGTTCCAAACTTTTTTCTTTCTATAAACGGTTTCCTGATCTGTGAAAGGTTAAAAAAGCACTTAAACTGTAAACTAATCATATGGGACCTGATCCAGTTACGTGTGGCCACACAATACTGACAATTCAGAGTTGCAGGTGTAGAAGCTATGGCTTAGCTTTCAGTGATGGTTTCATTCTTAAAAGCTGGCATAGTACTCGCAGCGGATACTATGCTGGCTTTTATGAATGAAACTAATGTGAATATATTTTTTAAATGCTGGAACAGTGTGGAAGCAGGTAATCGGCAATGTGACAATTACATGGTTATCTGACTAACATCGACCTTGCACCCCTGAAAACCTGGTTGTTTAAATGAGAAAAGGGGTGAGAAGCTCTGGATTAGGTCCATGATATCTTCCAGAGAAGCTCACTACAAACTATCACTTACTAAGCAGACTACAGTACTTTGTATTTTAATAGAGAAAATGTGTGTGTGTGTGTGTATATATCACAACATAACACATTGTTTTATATTAAATACATACAGAAAAGAGCTTCAATTTTGATTAGTTCATAATAACAGTTTTTACCTGATTCTTAGTTTATATACAAGTGCAGGCACTAGAAATAAGCTAAATTAAAGTCACCAAAGTCACACACACTACAGCGATTATTATTTCGATCATCCAATTATAGTAGGAATCGAGCAATAATTGATTTATAGTTAGTGTGTACAATTTTCTTTACTGGTCACATTCTGCTGTGATCGATAATTGTTGATAGTATGGCCAGATTAGGACTAGTAGCAGCCTTTTATTTCATTAAGTTGTGAAGTTTGTCCATATGCAGTATGCATAATCTATGTAAGAAGACACCACCATGACAGATATATCACTCCTACCTCTTGTATCCGTGTGTGTATTAAGTAAGGACGTGGAGCTTGTGTCTGCAGAATCTGTAAGCCTATGTCCAGCACACATTGATTTCAGCATTTGGAACACTGCCAGGGGAGCCACATTCATCTTTAATAAATCCACCAAAATTCTGTTGAGACAGAATAAAAAAAACAAAACAGTAAATATAAACATATGTAAACAGCATAATATTGTGCATCAATGAAAACAATTAGCAATGCTAACAACTGAACAAACGTCTATACGATAGGATACTGTAAGCGCACACAGGAGCATGGTTTACCACTCACATCAGTGACAGTACATTGCAGAATGAATGCCAGGGTCATGTGTGAAGTACAAGGGACCTGACATGGAAGGCACCAAATATATTAAGTGTGTAGCCTTACTGTAGATAGTATAAGGCTCTTATGTCCACAAATGCTGCATTAGGTCCTTGTTTTGAACATAACACCTTTACAAAGGGCACAATAGGTGTAAGCATGATTAAACCCTAAAATGACCATAAAAATATCTAATCATATGAAATGCTTTTTATTGAGATAATATTCACTAGTCTGACACATTATATGACTGGTCTTCAGTATATGTCCTTGCACCCGATTACAGACATAAATATGAATATCGGAACAATCGGTTTTATATGGTATCAATGCACACAGGAATAAGCCCCATACATAGCAATTACATGAACCCAGACAGGTACTAACCTGAATACCTCCTGGTCCATGACAATGCCAGCCGCCTGCGCCAGCTCGTACAGCTCAGCCTCCTCTGCGGTCAGCACCTTCTTCTTCTTGGTGACATATTTCTGCACAGAGCCGCTGACTGTAGCCACCGCATCTAGGCCAAGGCCGGGCTGAGGAGCAGCCATGGCGTCAGGCGGTCCCCTGATGCTGCAGAGTGACGCTGTCACCGGGACCGTGCTGTAACAGTAACCCGTAACACCGATACCGGCAATCACCACAGTATTTCCCGCCTAAGGCCGCTGCTGCCACCACACGATTGCTTAACGGTTGCCTAGCAACGTATCAGAAACACAAGATCGCGTGTACGTCGTCTGTAGCATCCGGCCGGAAACACATGCGGCGTTCAGGGTTCCGCTGTCTTGTGTACTCAGTGTTTTCCTCCCCCTCTCTAGATTGTATAGTGTGTAAGCAAAACGTTAATAAAAATGGCTACCCCTAATTTTTACTGATTCTCTAAAAGTACACACTTAATTAATTTTCCCATAATAATTTATGCCATATATTCCCCTATTATGGAGGGAACATTTGAACACAATATAAAGACTGCAATTACTAAGAAATAAAGGGTTATATTGGTACATGCAGACTATATGTTCCGTAATACTTTATTAACTGTAAATGCATGTTTTGGGCATTACTGGCTGTGCATGCTTGTATCCACCTGTGTTGTAGTTGCGTAATTTCCTTTCACAATCTGTTACCATACTTCAAGTACAGCTTGTCTGTTTTCAAAAAGCGACCATATAGCCTAATGCCACGGTTCTCAAACTGTTGGTTGGGACCCCAGAGTGGGTTGCGCCAACATCAGCATGGGATCGCAACTTTCTCAGAGAGACCACTGCCCAGTTGCAGGCCAGACGCTATGGGACCGTGCCACTGTAATACATGTGTGAAGTCACATAGGATTGCCAGTTGTCATTAAGCACCAAAGCGTTAAAGCGGACCCTTCAGCCTGTTTTAACCCCCAATTAACCTCATGAAACTGTATAGTTTGGTACAAAACATATACTTACCACTGTTTAAAATTATAATCTGTTGTCTTGATAAAAAATATAACCAGTACGCGATTTATACATTTATAGGGGCATTGTTCGGCGATAACTTGCTGGGGTCATGTAAAAAATTTTTGTCAGAGAACCTCTGGCCTAATAGTTGCCAACATATAAAGGGCATGTGGTTCCGTAAATCCGCTGTGCACTTTTTTACTTGCAGTGAATCTGAAACCAGGTTGTTCTTCCTTTTGCTTTATATTTTGGAATCTTTCTTTTTATTTAATGTACTTTTTTGTTTTTTTGTAGTGTTTATTTGCACATTCAACATTATGGATCATACAATAGTAGGTTTATTAAGGCATTCATTTTTTATTTCTACAAAGTGTATTATTTTTTTTAGATATATTTTGTTATTAAAATGTGTATCACTATCAATTTAATGTTTTTCTGTAATGTCAAAATTGCATTTTGTGTGGCCTGATTTTTTACTTTTCTCATAAACACAGCTGCTGTGACTTCTTCCAGAATCTGACCTGCAACCAAATACCACACCAACACAACCAATATTGAATCAGCAACTGCGGTGGCAGAGAGCCACGAGGCGAAGGATCTATAGGACATATGTGACTATCTTTGGGATGTGTGACACTGAAGTGCGCTGATGTTATCGTCTGCCATCTCATTTGATCATGGATATTTTGCAGATTGTGCAAAGTGAACTTCAGTCACCTGTTGATATCTGTACAGCAATACAACATTTGACAAAATTGTTAGGGGTGTTAAATTTTTGTGCGTCTGGAATATTCCCACATGTCATTGTGGCTGTGGATGCCATGCACATACACACACACACACACATATATATATATATTTATTAATATACACATATATACACACACACACACACACACACACACACATATATATATATATATATATATAATTGGAATCTCCTATATTGTTCCTAATTCAAAGTGTGAAGGGTCCCATAGGACCGCAGAACAATAAACAGCAGGCAAGGCCTTTCACACAGGTACCAAGAAGACATAAGACACAGGAGGGTGTGGGTGGGAGAGGCATTTGGGAGTTTTGGAATGTCAGCTAGATAAGGTAGGAAGGTGCTGGGAATTAGGTTGGGGGAGGGGGTTAAGGGGAATTTGATAAGGATAGTTGGGGATGGGGGATGTGAGACATTCAGCGTGAGGATTCATTCCATCCCTACCTTTATCTTTTGCAAAAATGTTAATAATATCATAACTGCCTTTATTCTCAGGAACATGGGGGGACGGTAGCAGTTGGGGGTCAGCATGCATCCACTACAGGATGCATATGATGCATATTGGTGGAGGAAGGCAGCACAACCCTTGCTGCATGGACACAGCATACAGTGAAATACGGTCAGTGACCACCTTCCAGGTGGTCTGCATATGGTGGGTCGGATGCTTGCCGGAAGATAAAGCAAACTGCCATGGTCAAGGATGGACGGATAACCTCATGGTAGGCTGTATCTGCTAAACCCCCCCTCATCTGCTATTGGGTCACATAATAATAGGTTAATTTGAACATTTCCAATCTGGCTATCAGTGTCTGCCTCATTACTTGTCAAGTTTGGGTTGGATGCGTGGTGTATGGATGGTGGTGCTGAAAAAGACTGCAGTACGTATAGGGCTATATAGATGTTCTGGTATGCAAATGTACAAACAACAGAAAATAACTTAAGTATCCACTATGTAAAATGAAACAGAGAGCTTGACTCTGATTGGTTGCTATGGGCAACATCCAGACTTTTCCAATCCCACAGTTTAGTAATTTTAGGCCCTAGCCTATACTGTACATTGTGGGCTGGATCCAGAAAACACACCATTTTCCACAGCTTGTATTTGAAACTGGCTGCAGTTTTATTAGTGCACAGTGCACATGTGCGCACTATGTAAATTGCATACCTTACACAATTTATATAGTTGTCACAGGGGTCTGTGTGTATACATCCTCAAACAGGTTCTCTGAGACCACACCCCCTGTGAGACCACACCTCCTCTCATCAGCTGACATCTCAGACCACACCCCTGTGAGACCCCACCTCCTCTCATCAGCTGAGATCTCTGACCACACCCCCTCTGAGACCCCACCTCCTCTCATTAGCCGAGATCTCTGACCACACCCCCTCTGAGACCCCACCTCCTCTCATTAGCTGAGCTCTCAGACCACACCCCCTCTGAGACCACACCCCCTCTCATCAGCTAAGATCTCTGACCACACCCCCTCTGAGACCCCACCTCCTCTCATTAACTGAGATCTCAGACAGACCTTTTTACACAAACACACAAAATGGAGTCTGCACATTGGTCTGTAAGCTAATACAATGCAGGTGAATATGAGAGAGACACATGACACACAATGGCAACAGCAGCGCCAACCAGTGATTATTCATGCCATTCAGTGGGTGGTAATGCTCAGACAGCAATGCATACACAGTAGTAATTTCATCTTGAATAGATACATCATGTTAGCTATCAATATCCCATTAAAGGACAAAAAGAGTAAACTTATACCATATGAAAGGAATTTTAATAGTAAAAAACACAAAATAACAATGTATAAAAAAAGACAGCACACCACATCCTCTAGAATAAATAATACATACAAGTAAGATTTCATTTCTACAATTATTATTCCATCTATAAAATATATTCAGATTATAGTACATTATTTTATACTCTGATTATCACAAAACATAAAAAATTCACAGTGTTAAGTTAGAAATTACCCGTGGAATGCACAACGCTGATATCTTCTTCAACTAAATAGCTGTGTGGAGTTTAAAAGGTAACGCAGACTGAAAGAGTGAAGAGTAGAGGGGCGAGGTAAAATCAATTAAAAATATGTCAACTTTATTTACAGTTATGCCTAATTTGTTTTAAAAAATAATACAGTTGACATTATGTTGTAGACTGTATTATTTTTGACATTATAAACATTTAACAGACAAGCTGCGCATAGAATCCCAGTGCTGTATTAAATCAAACATACTCTTTCTAGGGTTTTAAGTGACAAAAGTATGTAGTAGATACAAAAACATTAGCAAAATATTTACAGTTTTCTGTATCAGATCAATAATTTTCTGTAAAATAAGATTAACAGATAATATAAGCAGATAGCACATAATATAACCTGTTTGCAGTGTTATTTTCTGTTTTGAAAAAGAATGAATTATAATCTTCTAAATAATTCCTCTTCTGTGTCCAACTTCTGGGAAGAGCCATGAAGACATGTTTACTGTGCAGGAGGATTACTTTCTGTTACTTCCGTGTATCTGTGACATAGATCGTTCCATAATTATTGGTCTCTGAAAAAAAAATGGTTTTGTTCATTAGGCTATATACAGTCTAAAGGAGAACAGTAAAAGTCCAATATCAATTAATTATGCATTGATCAGGTACTAATGTGTAAATATAGAAATGGTTTTATGCTGTGTTTTTCGTCCTTATGCAAACTGTGTAGGGGCACGAAGACATCTGAATCGGTCCCAGAGTATAATCAGATCAGATAAGCAGGAATAATGGATAATGACAAGTACTCACCTTTTCTCTGTATGAGTTACCCATATCAGTCCTTATCATACTCAAGTCATCCATGCTGCCACCATGATATGCCCTATTATCTGTCCGCAGTTCACGTACTCTTCCTTGCATGTTACGCAAAATCTTTAGCGCACTGAAGTCGTGCTGAGCCATGGCTCCATTTAGTGACGGTGTGGAAGCAGAGCGCAAATGTGAGTTTTCTTTTCTTTCCTGCCGTAATAAAAATGTTGCAGATGTAAGTATTAGAATAATAGAAATTTAATCAAATTGACATCTTTTACAGTCTTCTATGTATATTTTGTATATTTATAGGCTACTTTCCAATCTCTAATAATTCTATGTTATGCTTCTGCTCTGTGGGACACAACTGTTTCTCTTTCCTTATATAAAAGGATATATAATTGTTTCCTATTTATATGCTTTTTAGGACACACTGCTTCTCTTCCCCTTCTTTATACAGTAGGATTACTTATCATTTATTTCCTATATATTTGTTAACACTATTTCCCATGCACTGGTCTTTAGAATTATACCACATTCAGATTACCAGCCTTGAAAAAGCTGGGTTTAGAGCAAGGGTATAGAGCCGGGAAAATTAGAGGGGCTTTGAAAAAAGGACCGTTCAGATTAGCAGAAAAAGCCTTGTTTTTTTTGTGGAAAAAAAGCTGGGTCTGCACTGTTCACACTGAACCCTGCGTTTTGCNACCAGTACACATCATTAATCAGAAAATGTGCTGTGATTGGATGTGATTGTTTTCTTACATGAGGGGAGGGGGGGGAGTAGGGAGAGATATGCAGAGTTGTGCTGGAAACAGCTGACTGTGAGAGCCAATCAGCACTGCACAAACACAATGGGAGAGGAAACCAACTATGTAGTGTTCAGACTGGCTGAAAAAGTCGGATAGGAGGGCCAAACCCCTTCTTTTAAGCAGGCTCTGAACACCAGCTTTTAGTAGCCGGCTTTTTGTAAATGCAGCGTTCACACTGAGTTTAGAAACTGGCTTTTTCACTGCAGCCGGGTTTTTTTTTTTTATAAAAAAAGACAGCTAATTTGAGGTTACTACTATCTGTCCCAAACCTAGGACAAAGTATAACACTTACACCAGGATATAATAGGTGGACATCATACAATGGTCTGGGTAAACAATATTAGATGTATTTTTTTCTCTTCTCACTTGCAATTTATAGATACAAAAACAATATAATTAAATTAAATATCTTTAATAAATATAATCAAAATGACATCTTAAAATTGCCCATAAGAACATCATAAACATAATGTTGTTTAAGGAAGAAATTTCGATACAAATCTGGCTTTCATAAGAGTGAACAACTACTGTAAATAGAGCTGTAATTTCATTATTTTAAGACAACAGTTCATCCCAGTGTGCTTTTATCTTCCCAAAGATCTTGTAACTATGTTATTTTTCTTGGTGTAATAGTAGCAGTTTTATTGCAGGGTACGATACAAAAAAAGGATTTGCACTTTTCACATTACTTATTACTGTATATCAGCCGATGTGCGGCTTTCTTTGGTACTCCCGTAGAGATCTCATGGTGTGGGTCTGCACTTTTGGGTCTGCACCATGTGCACGAAGATACCGCTACAATATCTCCCTACAGCGTGGAATTTATCTATTCAAGCAGCGCATGCTCCCCTGGAGGATTGTGTTCCAAGAACCGATGACTCGGCCCTGCTGTGGCCCAGTGAGGACGGCACCCCCGGTCTGAATTAACAGCCATTTAAGTGGGAGAGGAGCAACTCCACGTGGGTGTGAGCGATTGTCTCTAAATACACGCCGAAGATTGCAGATTCAAGCTCATTTTACATACTGTGAGCTTGAATCTAATTGGTTGCTATAGGCAACATCACCACTTTTCAATCTCCCTGCTTAGTAAATTTAGGTCTAATGTGATCTCAGAAAAGGATGGGCAGGGTTGTTATTGTTTAATGTTGGAAAAATATGTATACATTTCTAAAAAAAAATATGTAAATGAAACCCCAGAAAAAGACACTATAAAGACAATATCACTATTGAACATTAGTGGCCTAAATCAAATTAATAGTGCTTACCCAAGACATTCTGCGGACAGCTCTCTCTGGATTCCTGTGACTCTCTGAAGCTTTACTCCTGGATAAACTTCTACAGGTATTAAAAAAATGCAGTGTGTTAATTTATTTATATTTATTTAATGCTGTTTATTTAAATAATCTTTACTCAACATGCACTGTACAATACAGATTAACTGAATATAGTGTTATTAAAATAACTATCAACATTTGTGAATAATAAGATCAAGTTCTTTCTGTGAGATTCACATTAATAAATACAAATGCTTCAAATTCTTAGGCAACACTAAAATATGGGTGCCTAGGTCATATGTTATTTAGCTGACCCGTATAAAATCAAAAAAATTTAGTAACCAGTGGTAAAAATACTGATTAAGAGATGTTCGCTGAAAGCATTCCTGAGGTCCTGTAATTATCAGTTCTTTTTAAGGACACATAAATAATTTATCACCAAACATAAAAATGTGTGTCTACAACAAGCACATTTTATGTGAACTGAATAACAGCTAAGCATTAACTCAAATAATATGCAAATTATTGTTATTGTTATCAGCAATGAGCATCAGTTAATCTATGGTATTGATCACTAACTTTTGGAGTTCTGCATTAAGTTCCTCTTCAAACTTCTGAGCAAGCTTTGTAGCAGTCTCATCTTTCCACTTGGCCATGTTCCTCTGGATAGCTCGCAGCTCATTGTCCTTCTCCCGAAGCTGTTGCCGCAGAGACTGGTTGTCTGACCCACCGGAGTCTCTGAGCTGTTCCCGCTGCAGATTGGTAATTTCTTCTATATGTTCCTAGAGAAGTATCCATTGCAAGAGGTTATTACAAAGGACACCCTATTTACACCTGAGATCATATGCATAGGTTGTAGTTATACATGTTTTAGAGGAACTTGATGTACCTGTATAAGCCTCTCCTTTAACATCTCCAGAGCCTTCTCCTTCTCCAGCTGAAACTGTTCTTTTATCTGCTGTAACTCACGTTCCTATTCAATATGGACACAGACATTTGGTATTGATGTGAACTTTCATCACAAGCAGCCACTAGATTAAAAAGTAGACTTTTTTCTTTAGTCTCGATAGTAAAAACGCATAATTCTAATCACTATTAAGCAGCATGTAATTAGCACAGTTAAATGTCAATAAAATGCTTTATAGTAAATCATGTGCAGAATTGTAAACAGGGTACATTTTATACAATTATTGGGCTGACCAGCGGATAATTGGCTGAACACCAAAAACATGGTCTGATCGTGACTTAATAGTGTTTTCTTTAGAAGTGAAATTTTTCAGTTTCTAGTTCTATTTTGCATCTGCTTAATACACTTCTCGTCAGTCCCCTCGCAAGGAAGGAACTTAGGTCTGTTGCGTTTTCAGAACGTAATTCAGGTGTACTGAAAAGACCTGTACTACAGTTCACGTGTATGTATGTAGTGAAGTTACACCCCATGTATGGAAATCTGATTATGGTTCTGTGTATGTACATTGTGTACTGTTATTATTAACTCCAGATAAGGCCCATTTTTATCATTATATAATTATAATAATAATAATAACAGAAATAATATTTGTATTTTATAGTACAATGAGTAGTTCCCATCTGCATACCTTCTCTCTTTGCATATGTAGGACAGTACGTTTTTGTGCTTCCACTTCTTGTTGTAATTCATGGAATAACTGGTTGGTCTCCTCGCTCACGCCATGTAGCATTTGTAGTGCTTGGTTGGTGGACAGGCGGGAAGGGCTTCTGCAAAGGGGGATTTTCTCAGAATCACTGTAACATTATATATTAGGACTATAAAATGCTGCTTGTAATGCTCATTACTGTGAGAGGCCACTTACGTATGCTTGCTTCGTGATGGGCTTTGTAGCTTAGGCCTCCCGGGAGTGCACTGGATACGCTCACAGGCTGCACTGATTTCTCTAGCCAGGGCTCTTTCAGCACGTTCAGAGTGAGCCAGTGCTTCCCTCTCTCTGAATATGGACTCATTCTTTTCTGCCCTCAGAAGATGCTGTTCTTCTTCAAGCTGCTGTATCCTCAACTTTAAACGCTCCATGTCCCGTTCTTTTTCCTACGCCATCATTACAAATGTTTTTTTCATGTTAACAGGATGTATTTACATTCCTAATCACATCAAGGTAGAATGAATTCCTTATTAAGAGCCTCATACCCTCCATTTGTACCTCTGGCTGGTACAGTACAATATTGATCTGTAGCAGTTACAAAGGGCTGCACCATCTTGTACCAGGAATGGCACACTCAGTGTCACTTCCCTCCCCATAATACTCACCTTCCACTTCTGCAGCGTCTGATCACTATCACAAAGCTGCGAAGACAAAATCCTACAGCTCTGCTACAGTGAAAGAGGGCCCTGTAACCTCTTCACATAAAGTTTTGGAATTCTCACTGTTTTATTCAGTATTTTAATACTGATAGATGAGCACAACCAAGCATTTTAAAGGAAAAATGTAAATAGGATGTACATGCATTCAACTGATATACAAGGCAAGTATTAGTGGGAGAGGAGAGTTATATATGCCACCCTTTCCCCATTTTAAGTGAGAATAGGTCAGAACTCATAATGTAACTTCTTATGAAATTANTCTTATGTCTATTAAATTTGTTCTCTATTTCTATAGTTCTCTGTCTATTGTAATACTTAATATCCTCCAATATATAAGAAATTGCCATTACTTTGATAAAAAATAAACCATATACAGATTTTCATACTGCACATATGTTCCCAGCATAGAACTGGATACAAGTGTAAAGTTTTATTGATGACAGGATGGGAAGCATAGTAATAGTGTGTTTATGCATTCACGTCCTATTCAGATTTACAAATTGATTTAGCACGTGTACAGCAGGGAAATCTTAAGTTAGGGTGCTGCTATCAAAAGCCCTATTGTATATGCAAAGTGGCTTCAGCTTACTCGCACAGTGGTCAGGATTCATTGGGGGTCTGACGTGATCTCTACTGCTACTGAACTCAAAGCTCAGCAGAAGCAGAGCTACAGAAATGTTATCACTCCAGACTAAAGTACTTTCACTGCTTATAGATCATACTTGTGCAAGCTCTTGTTCCAGTCTCCTCATCTCCTGATGTTTCTCTTCTTTTAGGACTGCCTGTAGTTCATCCAGAGCTTCTTGCTTCTCATGCTGGAGGGAGTGCTGCCGAATCTCATGCTCTTGGATTATCTAGCAATTAAAAAACACAATTACTAACCTTACTTAGAATAAGTATGATGATGTTGAAAGTTACAATGCAATAATTCAGAAACACTATGGGAAAGGATTCTAGGACTTGCAGTTTTGCAACATCTAAAGAGGCAATGGGTGGCCAGGTTTGGCATTTCTGTACTCCTTTTCAGTGTAAAAAATTACATGGATCATAAATAACTTGTACACTTTTGTGTGTTATGTAGAGTTGAGAGGGGATAATGAACTGGTTAGTGTTAAATATTATTCATTATTTTAAAGTATCATAAATGTGAGAATACCTGATTCTGAAATATATGAATGCTTTGTGCTATATATAAATACATTACGAACGACAAGAGCTGGTTTAAGTTGTCAGTTTCTGACAGTTTGCCTACAGTGCAGGAGAATCGGCTGCCACGGCCCCCCTCTCCCCTGGGCCATGTAGCAGACGCACCCATTGTGTCCCTGTAGTTACTCATCAGCTATAAGGTCTTCTTGAGCAAATCATTAACCTTACATTTTGTAGGTCAGCAATTTTCTTCTCTAATACCATAGATGTCCTATGTTCCTGTTCCAATGCTGCCCGTAGATCGTCCAGTTCTAGCAGCCTCTCCTCTTCCATTGTGTGCCTCTGTATTTGAAGAGCATCCCTTTTCTCACTCTCCCACTTTTTCTGCTCATGCAACAAGGTATTATGTACCTGATAGAAAANAACCAAAAATATAATCCTATTTTCATTGAGCTAAGGATACTGGACAGTAAACAACTATTCAACTGTGCTGTTTCTGGGTAAANTAGTAACCTACCTTAATACTGGTAATCTGGATTGTTACATGATACTACAGCACCTCTATAGTGTCCATTGTTATACTTAGACCTGCCAATTTGTGATCTCAACACTGCACCCTATTGGAAGCTGCCGAAAATGATATCTAATATACAGGTGCTGTACATGATAGATGAGAGCTCACATGANAACAGATATGACAATAATCCAAGTTAAACTTTGTAACAATATAAAAAGGCTAAAGTATACGTTACACAAAATATAAAGCAGTACAACAAAGAGTCAATAAAGGTTGATATACAGTATGCAGTATATAGTNTGCAATGTGTTGTTTGATGCCAGTCTTACCATCTCTCTTGCTTCTTGCTTTAGTTCACCAGCTAACTTCTTCATTGATTCCTTCTGTAACTTAAGTGTCTCCTTCAGCTTTGCAATGTCTTTATCTTTCCCCTGAAATATAGGGGCACAGTAATGCAGGTGACTGCAAACTGACTGTAAAATGCTAACATTTGTTTCAATTCACAATGCATTGTATTATAAACTAATTCTCATCCACATTCACCCATATTAATGTGATATTTATTTCTCTGAAGGTTCCAATACATCAAAGGATGTAGATGTCACATATTTTCTGGCCCCTATAACACATTAGAACTTAGTTCACCATTCATTCAATGTAGTAACTTACCTCCATAGACTTTACAAACTCTTCCATTTCTTCCTTCAGGGATTCAGCTTGATCCTTGAGAGCTTTTGCTTTCACTTGCTCCATATTTTCTGCAAACTTTATTTTTACAATACAGTAAGATTTAGAAACCCCCTTTGTAACAATAACTTAATAATGATGCCTGTGTGATGGTAGTCTGTAGGATTCTAGGTGTACTCAATGGGTCTGGTTTTTCACCATATAAAAATTTAAGATAAAACCCATCTTTTGCGCTGAACATATGCTAAGTACACATGTGTCTAATTGATTTGTTAAGACAAAGGTGTCCATATACAAGTTACATAAACATGCAAGTCAACCGTCCTTAAATATGCAATACATTTTGGCTTAAGACATACTTTTAAGACATGTATTTACATTTCATATAGATCTGGTTTCTGTTTATGATAACGGCCACAGCACCAGATTTATATCTATGTTAGATCTAAAGTAGGACTAGCTTAAGACACATAGCTTAACAAGATCACAAAAAGCTGAATTATTACTCTCTCTTTCTCATTCTCATATTTTGGGCTCTATACACCACCAAAATGAAACAAACTAAATGTGCTTTAACTGAAGACCTTCAGATTTAATTTGAGGATATTTACATCCAAAACAGGTAAATGGTGTAGGAATTACAGTGTTTTATATATAAATACACCTCCCACTTTTTACATGACCAAACGTAATGGTACTATTGACTCAAAAGCTCAAAGGGTCTGGAGTTAATTTTATGTGGACATTTGCAATTGGAATCTGTTGCTGTTGACTCTCAATATGAGATCCAAAGAGCTGTCACTATCAGTGAAGCGAGCCATCATTAGGCTGAAAAATCAAACAAATCCATAGGAAAAACATTAGGTGTGACCAAATCAACTGTTTGGAACATTCTTAACGCACCGGAAAGATCGGCATCACAAAAAGACCCAGAAGACCAAAGAGAACAACTGTGGTGTGTGACAGAAGAATTGTTTCTTGGTGAAGAAAAACCTCTTCACAACAGTTGGCCAAATCAAGAACACTCTCCAGGAGGTAGATGTATATGTGCCAAAGCCAACAATCAAGATAAGACTTCACAAAAGTGAATATAGAGGATTCACAAAATGTAAACCATTGGTGAGCCACAAAAACAGGAAGACTAGATTAGAGTTTGGCAAAAATCAACTACAGATTGATGAGCCTGACATATTTATGAGCCTGACTGTATGTATATTATATATATTTATTTTTTTTATTTATACCATTGATGATGTATTTAGGAAATGTCCACCATATTATATTGTATATGATATTTCTTCTTCAGTAAATGAGCAAAATTTTTAGAGGGAAGTTAGATAGTTACCTGTTGGATTTCTTTCTTTTTTTGATCCTGTATTTCCTCCTTCACTTTTGCAACATGAAGGTCCTGCAAAGTTAATAAACTTACAAATAATAAACTTAATAAACATACAAATACATATCTCTATAAATGAATACTTTACATGATCACTGTTTTTTATTAATGGGTACATTAAAAAACCCAAGTAAAAAACAAGGAGAATGCTGGCCCTATAGCAGAGTTCTTTTATTGTGCTTATAAGCTGGTAGTCTGGTAATACCTGTGTAATGTCTGTATTTACAGTTTTACATGACTAACCAATAGTTACACACAGTTAATTGGGAACCTTGTAATAATAATTCTAACCCAAATGCTGAGAAACTTAGTCAAGCTGCAACTCAGACACAGTTCAGCATAGCATTGTGAGCAGAGCTCAAAGTGGGCCAGTATACACTGATATGGTATACCGGCACTTCNCCTGCTAAGCTCTGCCCCTTNTATAAGCCCCACCGCCCCCAGACTCGCAATTTTGTGANAAATGTTCTCTTCCATACCCTCCTCCCNCATAACCCCACTAATAAATACCCACTTTGAGCCCTAANTGTGANGTAATTTNTTTATTCTGATTCAGTTCTTGTTTACACTATGGTTGTGATTCTGATCTAATATACCTGGATGATTTCCATGTTTGAAGCGGGAATCATCTGTGCATGTGCAGAACCTGGACTTCCACATTAATTTTGTTTTATTGTCCCAAAGCTGCATATGTAGGGTGTGCATTCACTCTGCGTATAAAATTTAGGTCTCATGGTAAGGGGAGGGGTGGAAGCATTTAAATTGTATGTACATATTCAACCCTTCCACAGAGAAATGTACGTGTAAAACTTAAGGTAGGGTTAAGCGCAAGGAATATGGTGAGGGGAGTGCATTGAGAAAATGTGATCAGAGAATGTGTACCTATAGATTTTACTACATCAGGATTAGGTCTTGTAGCCTTAACCCTTTTTGTCATACTATTGTATATATAACATGGGATTGGTTTATATTACCACAGCATATAAAATAAATTTAATTTAACAGATNAAATAATTAAGAGAAATGGGTACCCTGTCTTGCTGATGCTGGTGCTGCTGTTCAACCAGTTCCCTTTTGTGCTCCTCTTTCATAGCCTCTACAGCCAATATCTGTGCCTCCTTATCNGCCTTCATTGAGGACACAACATCCCTGAGCTTAAGCAGCTCCAGTTCCTTCTCAGACACAATCTTCTCAAGAGAAGTTATTCTTATACTTTGCTCTTTGACTTGAGAATTTAGGTCAGTGATACGTTGATTTAAAGCTTCTTGGCATTCATTAGCCTCCTCTGTCTGCATCTGTAATGATTAAATTTGTCACTGTATGAATAACATTACCACAAAGTGATACTGATACTGTTACTGTCAAGTCAAGGTAAAGCAACATTACATGAGAGCCTGACCCGAGTATGAATTCTGTACAGTACAGTACAGGAGAGGGGAGTTCGTAGGGAAAGCGGCTGTATGTGGCATACCCACAGAAAAATCTTTGTTTCACCTTTAGGTGAATAATGCAGTAATGTATGTATTCTCACGCAGGGACTCATTTCATGCAAGAAATTGTGCATCTTGCAATCTATCCACAACTAACTTGTAACCTACAACTATAAAAAATCTGACATTATGGGGTGTATTTACTGAGCTGTGAGATTGTAGTGAGATTGGAAAGTGAGGATGTTGCCCATAACAACCAATCAGATTTGAGTTCACATTCTCCAGTGTGTAAAATGAAACTGAGAGCTTGAATCTGATTGGTTGCTATGGACAATATCCCCACTTTCCAATCTCACTGCTTAGTAAATATACCCCTATGACTAATATACCCCTATGACCTGCTGTTGATTAGCATAGGTAAATTAAAGACACTTCCCATATACTGAATAATGTGGAGTAATGGACCAGTAACTTAGATGAAATTGCTGGTTTAATGACTGATACAATGAATGTAAACACCTGTCTGACAGATGCAGTTCATAAACAGCTCTAAGTAAATACTANGGAACAATGGCTGTGAATTTACCTGGAACTGGGTCTCATATTTCTTTTCAAGCTCACGTAACTGGGATTTCAGCTGCCTGTTCTTCTCCTGCTTCGCTGCACAATCTGCTTTTGTTTCTTCCAGTTTACATTGAGAATCCTCTAAATTCTGCAATAAAATGAAATCCTTATTTATATAGAATTCTTATGTAGACAACTTAAACTCAAAGGGCCAGATCCAGACTTACGAACTAACGAACTTATGAATGTAAAGTTATTAGTGGGCAAATCAATGCTGAATTGCAGGCATGGTAAATTTAATTGATGGCAAACAGTATTAGTTAAATTGAGATGATATTTCTTTGCCCAAGTCTAACAACAGTGTAATAGTAACGCTAGTAAGTATCTGTGTGCAAAATGAAAGTATATTCCCTACATGTAAACAATAACATAAATTTTCTCTCGCCTTCTCGTCCCCCTTTTTTCCCTCTCTTTTTCTTCTCTCTTCTCTATGGCCGACTGGCCACACGTCCTCCTTTCTTCTCTCATTTTCCTTCTTCTAATCAAAATTAAAAACCCTACCAGGTTTCTGCTATATGGTATTGTTATTACTGTAATAGTTCTTACTGTACAGTATTTTTTCCATGTTGTATATGTTTGGTGTGGATTCATACTTAGCTGTTACCTAATGATTGCTTGTTATGCTTTAGTATTCTTGTTATCTTGTACTGAAATTTCATGTTTGTTTTCCTGGCTAATAAATACATTCTTTAAAAAAAAAAAAAAAAAACCCAATAACATCAATTTTACCTCTGCAACAATTCTACATGGTTTTGACCATTTTTACGTTTGACCAGTTCCTTCGTTCGTAAGTCTGGATCTGCTCCATACTCGGCAAATACGGGGTNCTTGGTGACATACAGCATGAGAACAGCATGGCATACTTCCTGTCAGAGGGCCTGATCCTCATGTAATAAGATATTTCTATATATATGCAATTTTTCCATACCTACGTTCTGGTCCAATTTTGCCACAACCTCTTGCACGGTTTTGTGCATGCACACAGTCATCCAAGATTATTAGATCTGGCCCAGGAAATCAAAATATAAGGGCCTCATAGGACCAACCTCTGGTCCTTTTGGACAGCTTAAAATTGTCATATACTTATAATTTTAATNCAGAAAAAAAGATCTATCAGCATATAAAAGTATTTGTGGAAATGTTTGGGGGTATNGTGAAGCCTGAAATCTATAAACTCATGTGTTATTTTTTAAAATTTTATTTGTGACAGATGTGTGAAGGAAAGCACTAAGCTAAGTACTGGTTCTATCATGGTTCNAACATGGGACAAGCATATAAATGAATATATTTAGTGACAGTGGACGTGTGACCAGCTGATTTTCTGAGCTCACCTCTTGCAGCTTTTCTATCTTTGCCCTGGCTGCTCGCTGCTCGGAGAACAGTTCTGACTTTGCATTGTTGAGCTGCCGTTCCAGCTCCTGCCGCTCCAGAAATGTCAGACTGCCCTCCAGGTGTCGCACACGAGCCATTAATTCATCACGTTCCGTTGTTAAAGAGGAGATCTATTTTGCGAACAGGAACAATGTCAATATTAAAAGGTTTATTTCGCTAAGAGGCCTCGCCTCTGCTATGTTATAAACAAAAGATTGTCTACTATCATTATATATACCCTCTACAGGAAGTGTGTACTAAAAATAAGCAGTCTACACTACCTCATACTTAAAGCTGGCTAGATGGCTGCTGTGAGCGTTAGAGCATTGCTGCTGCATGGACTCTAGCTCCCCCTCCAGATCTTGCACTTCCTGCAGGTATTTGTTGCGCTTGTATTCCAGGATGGCCAGCTCACTCCTATGGGATGACAGCAGAAGAATGTATGGGTTATATGTGAAATAAATATTCATAAATGTAGATTTATCAGTAATTCTGAATACTAAAGCTGCCAGAATATAATGTAAACATTAAATTAGGGTTGATTCATAGAACTACATATGCTAGTAATTTGTAATTAACCTGGGGCATATATATGAGCAAGATTCACAGTACTGTACCTGTAGTCCTCATCTGCAATCTGGCTTTCCCGCACACGTGACTCCATTTTTACCACTTCTTTNTGAGTCTTCTCTAATAAATCACGTAGGGATTCTAGCTCATGATAAGCTTCCTATCACAAAGACAGCATGTAATCTTTCACCATATGTCAGATTTACATCTATTAGATTCTATGTGTGATGATGTAAAAGAGCAGATGTGAAAATAATCTGATCATAAAGGGAATAAGGCTGAATCAACAATAGCAAGTGTTGCACACTTAAAGGAGGCCAATGCATTACAACAGATGACATAGATAGTATCAAATTGTGAACGGAGCTCAAAATTCTCCAAGCAAAAAAATTGCAAATGTTTATTTCTTTGCAGTTATAATTATAATGCATTATAAAATATTTATACTAAATATAAATATTTATACTCCAGAACCTAAATTTACTAAACTATGGGCAACAGCCTCACTTTTCCAATCCCACAGTTTAGTAAATTTAGGCACAGTCATAGACTGCTAGTGCCTGGTATACATGGTGTAGTTTACACCCATATAACTGTATATAGGGGCATCTCAGGATTTAGAAATATGTGCTCTGTATATATACACATGACTATAAACCAATTAAGCACAGCACTATATAACTAAATAAGCCACTTTTAGATTAAATGTTAATCCCTAAACATTACATAACATGCCCCTTTACCTGCTTATTTTTATATAATACCAATAATATCAACACAGCTTTATACATACTGAAATCTGGGAAGTGACATTTAACTGTGGTAAAAGCTTGTCATTGTATTCTAACACAATCTTGATAATCTACTAGTTAGTAAACCACATAATCACATTAATACCTTTTTTTGCTGCGTGATATCATTAAACTGGTCATCAGCNTCTCTGTACTGAGTTTTCCGCTGTGAAAGTTTCTCTTCTTCAAAAGCTATGTCCTGTGAACAGAAGTGAAAGNAAATTAATATCTATTTAAGTGTGAGGATTTCAGAAATGTATTCACACAAAATCAGAGACTTTCAGTGTTTTCACATATTTCACACATACGTTGTTATATACCTACATTTTATAGCATGATGGGCTATTAATAATATAACTCAAAGTAGATCCTAGAACACAATTTATGGATTGCAGTGACTCCATATTCACTGTCATGTGTGATTGCATTCTTTTAGTCATATGGTGGTATTTATATAATTTAAGATGGAGAACAAACTCTCACTAAAATGCCAATGCCTGAACTTCCTTGCAAACTATTTTGCCTTGCACATAAAAAGGAAAAGCTCTTAGGTCTCTATTTACTAAAGTGAAAGCACTTGCAGTAATTTCAATGCAATAAAGACTAAAGATCACCATGAAAACTACTATTTTATGGCAATTGCTAAACACTGAATGTGGGCCGGCTGACTGTTATATTAACGAAGTGTTAGAGCAGAGTATCTCACTCCACTACAACAGTTTAAGGAACACGATATGAAGATGGTGGACCTAATTCCGAGATTTTTGTGTGCGCCCTGCACGCACGCAGTGTCCATGCTATTCAGAGTTGAAAAAAACATGCAGCTCTAAATAGCACGCAGTTAAGGGAACTGTGGCAGTTGCAGAGGCTCTGGCTTGCATGCTCAGTGCGCATGAAAGTCAGCATAGTATATAGTAGTGTGTATATATATATATATATATTACTATATACTACTATATATATATATATATATATATATTTATAAAAACAAACAAGAATCCCCAGCACTCATGCTATTAGCCAGCGACA
>JABWIB010003552.1:34797-47820 GCA_016617825.1 Platyplectrum ornatum
TAGAAAACTTCAGTAAACTGAGCAGATCAGCACGCAACGTTAAGGTAGACTTTAATGTCCTGAAGCCAGGCCCGTACGAGTTAGTGCAGGGAGTAAACTCCCCTCTCTCCCCCTCTAGTTCGTACTTGCAGACCTGCATGTGAGCGCAGGATTAGGTCCACAGTCTTAATTTTTTTTTCCCTCTTTTCCTTTTGTGCTTTTTTTTTCTCTTGGAAATGCATAGTGTTNGAGCCTATATACACTCAGGGAAGGTTGTAGCAACATTTCTTTTATTTCGAGTGCTTTCACAAATAGTTTGATATACATCCTTATGCTTTTATTATATAATTTTGAGTAGCAAACATGATATATTAAAACTTACATACAGCAACCAACTGCGTTTCCAATAATAAAGACCCTATTCAATTGCCCACAAATGGAAATAGCATAGGGTGCGCCTTTGCCCGTCTCTAATGGTAGGAAAAACGCGAGTCTATTAATGAGTGAGTTTTTCCCTTACGTAGTACGCTTCATGCTCAAATGAAACTGACCCTACTAATAATTTTAGGTAAGAAATATTGTTCTGTCTGTGCAGTGTTCTGCTCTATGCACTACTGCATATAATACAATGTAATACAATTTTCAGGTGCCATGAAGTCTGAGTCTGCTAGAAATGTAATGATATTGTTTGTACAAACAGACCTCAATTGTCCAGGCACATTGTTAAATTGAGCCGTGTAATCGCTTAGTATGTCCTCTTTCCATCTCTCTGTANATATGTGCGCCATGTTTCATTCCATTACAGTAAACCTGCTGCATACAGTTCTGAGTGGATCGTCTAGGTAATGCCAGGCCCATTACATTTCCTGGCATGTAGCCTCATCTGTTTCATTTAAAATCCAAGAATTATTACGATTCTCACATGGCTACCAGCTTTATAAATACTGAAGTATATAGCCATGTCATGCTAGTATGCTTAATTATGTTTGTAAATAAAGTGACACCGCTGGCAGCTAGCTCAGACACTAGCATCTGAGTCATGGCTCTCTATCTCCCGATAATTACCAGGGGCCAGATAGAGTGGCTGGGATAATGAGCTTCCCAGAGCATCATGCAGGCCATGTCAGTATCTGTTCAGTTAAAAATAGATGGACCCCAGAGTGTTTCCTATTGCCAGTCTGTCTATTATAGTACCAAAGTCCTTTATTCAACTCTCTTCTCTGATTTTACTTTGGTACTGGCAGAACACGTAGTTGTCCTTGGCTTCCTGACCTTGTAAATGCATTGATTCAGCACACTGTAACAAGGTTACTAAATATAACCATTTACTATATATATATATATATATATATATATATATATATATATATATATATATATATATAATTAAAGTGTTGATGTGTGTTCTTAAACAAGTCATTGTTCATTAAGCGGGGAGTTTGCAGGGGAATCAGATTGTGAAAACACATTATGCAATGTGTGTGAGCATATAAACTATATTCTCTAATGTGGATGGGGATGGTACGGTTTGTGTTTTCCTAGAGTGTGGCCAGCTTTATTATTTTGATAAGTGTTCTCAAGGGCTACATGAACAATACTACAGAATGAACTTCCATGAAAGAGTACTTCCTATAACATTCAGATGTTCAATAAAAACTAGGAATTTATCGAGTGTTGCGTCTTTAGTTTTATAGTTTTATGTTTATTCACCACAACCATAAAAATCGAACTTTCCTTTTTTTTTTTTAAACAATGAACAGGCAAATGACAGTATACAGCGAGCTCAGAATAAATATTAGTAATAATAAGGAATCCTATTTCACTGTTATACTATTTATACTCTTAGCTTTATTCTTCCGTATTAGCTTATATATATTATAAGCTTTACATAAAGAGCTAGTCTTACAGGTCTATTACTTTTGTGCGATGCACGTGAAACACAAACAAAAAGCTTTATGATTTTTCAGATGGTGCAAAACTTCTAAACCCTCTAAGAGCTGACTCTTATATATAAATACATAATACTGTGCTTGTATTAAAGATGCCATTTCCAATAGGCCCTTTCCCCTTTGCAAAATATATTACCACTGATTTACGGAGTTGGCTAACATCTCCTAATGAGGGGATTTCACTAGCTTCAAGGAGCATATAGCATGATGACAGTAAGAGGTGCTGTAAACCAATAATTAGGGGAGTGTCGGATAATTGTCAAGAACAGCCTTATGGTGTGAGCAAAGGTTATCGCTGAGCGTCAGGAGTGAATCCCTGGAGGGGCTGATTCATATGAACGAGACGTGTTGGCTAAGGTGCTGCCACACTGTTTCTAAAGTGGAGTGCTGGAGAATGTGATGATAGATAGCCTTATGATGTGAGTGACAGCTAAAGGTGCTGCTCCTCGGTTTCTAGAGTATTCACATTTAGAACCTGTGCTACTAATGCGTCGGCAGTATAGCTGTACACTGGCGCTTGTTTTGCATGGATAACTTGTTAGATTAAAGAAGACTGCTGTCCCCCTACTTTTCTTGAGGACAGTATATAGTACAAGAAATTTTCCTGGNGTACAGCTTATGCCTAACTTTTAAGATCAAATAGTTCTGTAGAATATTCTTGTAGGCTTTTCTTCCTTCCATAATACTGAAAATAACTTTTCTGTAATAAAAATTCCATTTCTGTTTAGAGCCCATTCATTGTCATATTTAGATATTTTTTATGTTTTTGTTTTTCCTGTAATTTTAGATGTATTTATACGTCATTGTTTAACACTGAGTATTTGCATTTTTAACACATTTAACTATATCTTTTTGTTTTCTTTTTCAGTGGCATTGGTCGCAATTGGCCCTGGGCTTCAGGAGGCAGCAGTATTCTGGCAGAGTTTGGAACTTTACACTTAGAATTTATGCATTTAAGTGAAGTATCTGGAAACCCAGTTTTTGCTGAAAAGGTATGTAGGTTAAGTAGAGAAGTGTCAAGGCATGGTAAAGTGCTATGAAACATAAAATGAAGGATCATCTAGTGGTGCTTACAACGTTGTCTTACTAGATTTTGTCTTATAATTGCACTTCAATAACATTGCGGTTCTATAGATGGGATGATCACTTCATATCTCATCAAATGTTGAGCGTCTCATTCAAGGGGTTATTTTTGTAAAAGATTGTAATTATCCTCTAATATCCTGTTGGAATTTCCTATGAAAATGCCACTTTTCTTTTGCCTTTCCATCAGCTTTGAAGATGGATGTAAAGTAACAGTGTGTTGACAATTGGAAATCTCGGAGCATGCTGAGATTTGTAATTTACAAACAGCGTGCTAGCACACCTTGATTAATGAGTGATGTTGAATCTTTGACTAGCAAGCAACTGGAAATATTAGCATTTATTCATTTAAGTTTCTTATCACCTTGTATGTGTCTTTATAAAGGTTTTTGTTCACTTACCAGTAACATATGTAGATTGCAAGGTACAATATTAGTTTACACCTATATGTATTAGTTTTTTCTTTTCCTTAAAAGTATTTGTGTTGGTTCATAGTATTTTGATATTAAAGCTTCCTGTATGCCATTTTAACGTTCCATGGGGGATTATTCGATGTCTACAAAGATTATGTATCTAAACAGCATAGTAAAATTTTGTCCACACAATTTCTTATTTTGTAAGAGAGGCTGATTTATAATAACCCTATATAGTTTGGGGCATATGTTTTTTTTTTTTTTTAGTACTATAACAATATCTTATATAATTGCATTTGGCTGCTTTGTGTAACGTTGACCACGTTAAATCAGAAGATGATATTGTTAAAAATGGCATATGTGTCATTGCAGTTTAAATGTCCATGTTTATTTACTAATAGGGTAAAAAATATATCACATAAGCAAAACATAAAAATGTATTGAACGCTCTGAAATGTGCATATGGTTAATATAAATGAAGTATTTTTGTTGAAGTTTAATCCTCTTCAATTATGTAAATGCATGGACATGAGGCCCTGCAAGTACATTGCTTATTTTATTTAACGCAATTTTGGACTAGTGGTAGTGCTTGGTAATTGAATAGATTTCTTTGTCCACTAGTATTTAGTAAGGGTAATGCACTTGTCTTACAGTTAAACATAAACTGTATTGTTAATAATCACATGCTCATGTCTACATTTTGAGGCTGTTGTTGTCATTTTAGGTTAGGTTGCAGCTTTCATCATCAGTCACATGTGTTTGTAGTGGAGTTTTGTAACAAAGGTTCTGTCACAAAAATATGATTTAATGTTTGTGCTTATTTCAGGTTTTGAATATTCGAAAAGTGTTAAATAGGTTGGATAAACCACAAGGNCTATATCCGAACTATCTGAATCCAAACAGCGGCCAATGGGGACAGCGTAAGTATTTCATTTGAAAACCGTTTTAGTGATAACTCGCTTTATTATATTTACATGAAATATATTCATATATACTAGCGACAAAATTTTCNTATACAATTGCAACCCAATGTCTGTTTTGTAAGAGCCTATTCTAGGATGTCTAGAGCCTATTCATGAGGTTGACATAATAATGTCTGGGTGGGGATCANTTATGTCATGATGACAGGTTTGTGATGATGATAAAATGAGCTGTTAGAGTTTTGGTTAAATAATGGCCATAACACAGAGATTATACCTTGAGAAAACGCTACAGGTTTATTTAATAACTTGGTTGTTTTTGTGGGGGGCAGGGACGAGGGCTTGCATGTAAATTAACTAAATGAGACTTGTATCTGGTGTTAAGGGAACTTTTGTTTCCCAGTCTATAAAACTAATCCCATTGAGTTATATTTTTACACAGTAACAACAAATTCTAAAGCAATTCTGGCTGTATATGCTCACAGATAATGAGTCACACAGTGCACATCGCTACTGAGGGCTCAAAAAGTGCCGAGCTTTAACAATGCAACCTTTGTGCACAGTTCATTCTTTTTGTTTCTCTTAAATATATATCCCTATTTATAATACTATTACTTCAGCAGAAATGTTTCGCTCTCTAGACTAGTAACCAAGGGACAAATAAAGGTTTATTGTTTCTCATACAAAACAGAACTTGTTCCGAAAACTTTCTTTTCTTTAAAAGTAAATATNTATTTACGTAAGTGGAAAATATAAGGAAAATAACGTTGGGGTATATTTACTAAGCGGTGAGATTGCAGTGAGATCGAAAAGTGGGGATGTTGCCCATAGCAACCAATCAGATTCAAGTTCTCAGTTTCATTTTACACACTGGAAAATGTGAACTTGAATCTGATGGGGCCCTGAAAGTGGAGGCGTAACGTATGGCTCAGTTTAGGCTTTTCAGTCTACTGCATTAATTAATTGATATGAATGGAGGGGCTGACTAGAGCAAGTGACAGAAATATGAAAAATTAAATGTGCCAGAGGAGAGCAAACTAAATCAACTAAATCAATGCAAGCAGAGTAGGGTAGCGGTAACTAAAGGAAACTATAATGTACAGCTAATAATGTCTCAATTATTACCTGTATTTAATAGCTAAATAGGAATCCGCATCCACCTGCCAAATAGCTAACACTATAGTAACACTAGAGGTAACTAGTTTTTATTCCTTATCTGTTTTATTTGCTAGGGGAAAGAGGCTATACGTTTCCCAATGTAATTTTTACTTTTTAAAAAAGCCGACATCTGAATGTCAGCTCTCTCAATTTCAGAAATNTATTTTTTCAACATATTTTTTAATAATGAATGGGAAATTATGCCAAAATACCTTTTTAGTTAGGCAACTTACCCATTTATTACTCACTTTCCCAGCGCCCCAAACAGACATAACTGCAGAGGCGTGGAGGAATTTGGTTTACACTACAGGAAGGGTATGAAGCATAGAAGGGGTAGATTATGGTTAGGCTATAGGGAAGAGATGGAGTTTTACAAGGGGAAGGTTAGTAAGAGGATGTTTATTGTGTGGATTAGTCGCCTATCTGCACTGGCGATTAGACGGTCCTTCAGTTTTTATGTGGAGTGTGTCGGGACACCTGTTTTCAGGGTTCCTGTATTGACTCTTCGTAACTTTGTACTTTTCTACTAGCATATGTACAAATGAGGATAAGTGTAAAATGGGATTTAACACTTAAACTGCACTGTTGTAAAAATAAATAGCCTGTGGTTGTAAGCCAATCGCTCTAATGTTTGATATTATATATACAACTCAGTCAAATAAGTATATTGCTTATGGCTGACTTGCTTAGAACATTACTTTTTTTGGGATAGAGCACAAAGTAATAATTAAACTATATGTCATCATGCTGCACAAGCTGCTTGCTCGCTTGGTCTTTAGAGTCTTAGGAGTATATTTACTAAGCTGCGAGTTTGCAGTGAGATTGGAAAGTGGGGATGTTGCCCACAGCAACCAATCAGATTCAAGCTTTCAGTTTCATTTTACACACTGGAGAATGTGAACTCAAATCTGATTGGTTGCCATTTTCCAATCTCACTGCAAACTCGNGGCTTTGTAAATATACCCCTTAATCTCTCAAAGTTTGTGGTGCGGTGCTTCCTGTAGTGTGTACCCATCTTAAAAACACTTCTATGTTCCCTTATCTATTTGGGGTTGATGAATAGAGTGAAAGCTCTGTTATGCTTGCTATCCAATACCATTGCATCTTAGCTTATTACATTTACAAACATTGTGCATCTGATTTTGCTCAGACAGTGTTTATTTAATTTAATTTTTTGCAAAAATATATTACTTATTTAAGCTTTTTCTTCTAAGAAATCCTCTGATATATTAAGCAATTTTGTAAGGTTAAACCAATAAACATATGAAACTATGAACATTTTGTTTAAAACATTTTCTTACTACATTACACGCCTGATATTTTTATTGTAGCGTGCAGGTTTCAGTGTCAGGGTATGTCTAAATGTTCTTTAGTGTTAGGAAGATGTCTTCTTTCATTTTGTTGTAAAACACTTAATCATAGAATTAGTGAACATTAATTATTTCATCAGCAAGTAATCCATCAGCAATAATTATTCTGCCAAATAAAACATTGCTATGTACAGAGTAGTACAGTAAGATGATATTTCAATGCAATCCGCATGCTTGCAATTTTGTTTTAAATGATTTTAATATGTATGATATTAATACTTTTGAATAACATATTTTTGAGAAATTTTGCCAATTATGATTCTAATCCAGTTATCTAGTGTATATTCAGAAATTGGTCACAACTGAGAATGTAGTTGAGAAACAAAAGTAAGGAAAATTTAGCATGTGCACTTTTTAGAATTACCTCTTGTATGTGTATATAGTAGACATAAGAAAAGAGGTTTTTCGATTTTACTTTTTCAAATGATGATGATGTGCCCTGAATTTCTTATTTTCCCTTTTTATTCAGATCATGTGTCTGTGGGAGGACTTGGGGATAGTTTCTATGAATACTTGCTAAAGGCATGGCTAATGTCAGACAAGACTGACGATGAAGCCAAGAAGTTATACTATGATGCTGTTCAAGTAAGTAAAAACCTTCCTCATTTAATGGACCTAATGGATGTGAAGTAGCACAAAACCATATAAGATAATATAGACTGAATATACATAATTAGGTTTTACAAACATGTACAATTTCAGGTTGCTGTATATTAATTTTGTGCATTTCCACCGACGCAGTCTGTATGTTGTATTATATGGCATTCCCACAGTTAATACAAGTTAGTTGGAATAATAAAGGTTTTTGTTGTCTTGCAGTATGCCTGTAGTCTAACAGTGATTTTTGGGAATGTCTGTTACTCGCTCATCTCAGGNAGTACCCTTACTGGATAATTTGTTACATAGAATAAAGGGGGCTGTATTGTAACATGTTTTTGCATGGTTTGTACTTCTTTTAAGACCGATTTTTATTTTTTTATAATGACTGTGAATGAATACCCAATGGGACACCTTTTTGGCAGAAGGGAATGCAGATTAATGTGTGTGATTGCCATGCTATTAGATATATTAAATTAGTTAATTAAAAATAAACCCCTTAACAGAAATGCAACAATTTTCCTTGAAATAAACTAAAGTANAATTGCCTGTCTTGAATGTCTACTAGGTCTTCATTTTTATTTTGTTTGTGGGTTTATTTTTTACTTTTATTAGCTACTCTTCTGGGAAACTCTTTTATTTGTGATCTAAAATTAGTTCTTGTGCAGGGTTGGCTATAAAATAGCTAACTTATGCAGTCCTATTTCTGAAAGGGAATAAATAAGGAAAACACGGATGTCATCATTTCAGGGGTATTGCAGTCCACACTGATGTATGCAAAACAAGGTTTTGTTTATTGATGATTATGTTGCTAGTTTATTCTCAGCCAAGGGTCGTGGTTTTAGAATATTTTTCTTTAAGCCACGTTTATATTCTTAAGTAGTGCTTTTTTTATTGGTGTTTCCCTCTATATTTCTGCTATTGGATTTTTTTATTGTTTTTTTTTTTGCATTTTTAGCAACTGTTGCCATTCACTCACATAAGCCTTTTATTATATTTTTGTAACACTAGACACTTGGCCTTATTGGGAGTAATAACGTTCTTCTGTTTTATTACATGTATGTATTGTGGGATCCTCATCCTCTCTGACATGACTCTTTTATTGGAAAGCCTGGGTCTTGATCCTTGTCCTTCACATCTCTTATGGTCTCTATGGCTCTGTCCACATGCACAAAACCCTCTAGTTGGAAGCTCAAAAATCAAATGTACTCATTGCAGTGTGGTGAGAATTCAAATTGTTGCATTAGCTGTAGGTGTAGTTATCCTCACCCTCTACAANATATATATTGCGTAGAAGATTCAACTGAATATAGCAAAAGGATTCTGACATCAACTGTATTAAAGGATCTCCTTGTATATTTAATGCTGCTGTAATATAACAAATGCTCTGTGAATATATAAACAATATTAGCAAAATAGGTTTTTGTCTGTCATTCTGATTCTTTATTAATTGCCAAAAGCTTTCTATTTCATTGCTTCCTGTGTAAACGGAAACTTTGCCAATCTAATTGTGTGTCTCTGTCTTGCTGCCTTGTAGGAATTACAGTGATAATCTTGCTACAAGGCTTTTCACTGAATAATATTACACATTTCTTTCCCGTGCTCCCGTTTCTACAGTACAGTGGAAAAACACATAGATATAAAGGTTAATAAAATGGTAGTTTTTCATTCGCTTATGTGAGTGATCTTTACACTGGTTTTGCTCATTGCTGCGAAGCTGATAGATGCAGCCATAAACAAATAAATTCCCACTGCAATAAAGAGGAAACAAAGTATTCTCTGCTGCAGAATGTTAGAATGCTTCATTATGGGCTTTCATTAATGCCATATATCTGTTGTACGCTTACAATTATTGCACATAAAGACTGTCTACTTATCTCNCACTACAACTTCCCTGCCTCATTTTCCCAAATGTTCGATAGGTAGATGTGTTTCTTCTGGAAGAACAAACATTATTAGACTTTTAAGATGTCTCTTGGGTGTTCCAACAGGTTATCCCTCATGTTAGTTATGGTTCCTTCTCTAATAGCAGACTGTTGTAAACACTTATGCTTGGTGNATTTGGAGCAATTAATATCAAGTGATCTTTTTACAGTGTTCTTGGGGAAAGGACTTGTTACTAACATCCAAGCCTCTAATAATATACAACATTATAGTATGTTTGTTTAGCTTTTAAGGTTGTTTGAATTTGTAGGAATACAAACTTTTATTAGTATGTCTTTTTTTATATTGCTCTCTTTTTAATTCTCTTGAGTATGATGCGGTGTATTGTCAGGCCCCATAGTAAAATCTATAGAGGCCTGTTCTGTCATTTTCAGCTTCTGGGCTCCCCATCACACTGCAGATCAGCTGCATTCAGAGCGTCTGAGGACCAATATGATTACCATGTCCATATCACCTCCTGGGCTTTGTAGCTGTCATATGTCTGTGCCCACTATCATTGTGTCCCTCCTGTACTTTGTGCCTTGCAGAGGAGGATTTGCTAGTCACTTCTTTCCTTAGCTCAGTCATTACTGGCTTGCTTTGTTAAAAGCATCCTCTAGAAAGGAGCCCATTCTTTTCTCCTTTTTTCTAGTTTGCTAATGTAAATGGTGGCTCTGGATGGCACCACCCCATTGTGAGATGCAGAAGAGGCTCAGATAATTTTTGAGGGGGTTAATATAGTAAGAATAGGTCAGAAGACGGAGGGTGTGCGATACTATCCATCATTATACTCTTTTGCTTTGTTAAACAACAGACACAACTATAAATTCAGACAACGGAGCTCCTGAAACACAGATTGCTGCCACGCTACGTACTATTTCAGTCACAACTACATTAGTCCCAAATTTCTGCTGGCATCTAAATCTAAAATCATTTGTACTGATGCAATTTANGGATGCCCATATACTCTAGCAATCGCATTTAACTGGATTCTAATTGTGCATTTTATATGTAGTGATCAGACGTCATGGGAATAACTTTTGTTAAAGTTTTTGTTTTTTTTAATTTTGTACCCTGTGTTCACAACACTGGAATACCTTTTTACTGTCATCTACCTGAAATGAAGGCTGACATAAGTAGGGACTAACTGTAATACAGTATGTTAGAAATTATTCCTTTTATTTTGACCTATGCACTACCCTGATCAGTTTTTGATCCACATTCTTGTAGTGTACGCATGTGATTGTAGTGAGTATGTGTTGGCATATATGTGTATACAGTGGTCGAAGTGGAAATTTAGAAGTGGAGGTATGGACATTCAGAAGTGGCAGCATGGAAACACAGAAAATAATGGAAGTCAATGGATATTTAAAATTTTCCATTACAACAGTGGGAGAAGTGCCGGTATGTCATACCCCCTTATACCCCCTCACTTCGAGCCCTGTGTGTATATAATGTAAAATGTGTGCAAATGGATATATATATGTATATTACTGTTTAAGTTTTAGTTTTCTTCTATGCTAATACTTGTAACACTTTTTTTATTTGCCTGGACTGAGGCAATGTTTTTAATGTAACTCACTGCTATCAACCCCAATCAATGCTATGAATGTGGAAGGGGGCTTTATTGTGTCACACCCGCCCATTTGTAGCAAAAGCAGTCAGTCTGACAATGGGGTTTTGGGTGTAAATCCCATCCTTCACCCCATCCCCATGCCACCAGCTCTGTTTCTAACGCTGGGGGAATCTCAAAGGTTGCAACCCTGTCCTAATGATACCCTTCCCTATATTGTCTACTGCTGTGTATCTGTCTGCAATAACATGCTGTTAAAAAGTGCTGTTCTTTTATTTTCCTTAGCGTTCTCGTCTCACCTGGCAGCTTATTTTGGTAATACAGCAGAACCTTGCTAAACCTGTGCACAGTGATTCACCCCTCATGTAACATTATAATAAGAAAACACATTTTTCTGTGAGAGAGCAGAGCATATGGCTTNGTTGCCTAATTGAGTGTATGATTGGTATAAAACGAAGCGGGCTAGTATGTGGTGTATGCGTTAATCCATCCATTAAAGATACTGTTTGCTTCCTGGTCCTTTCTTTGGGCAGTGAGCAGACTCCACACACAGGATAAATTGCTGCTATTATGCAGCAAGGTAATGGCTATGTTATATCTTCTGCACACACACTCCATGTGCTCATTAAGCAGTCCCTTTTCTTGGCACAAACTTTTTCTGTAATGACAGCCCCTCATCAGAATGCTCTAAAATCTGTGTCCACTGCGCATCAATTAATCATAGCATAAAGCCATGNCGACTCAGGGGCTGCCACTGATCTGTTCTAGTGAATTGTCTGAAACTGTTGATATGCAAAATATAAATATTTGATTGTATTCTGCTTTTGATGGCTTTTTTTTGGTCAAATCTGGTGCCAGAATATTGTGCTTTAGTGTAGGAATGAGTTATTAGCTGAAGCCTGTTCCAAGATCCAATATGGTCCTTTTGTAGCAAGTCCTTTTATTTCCAATTCACATNCATTTAAGTAGACTGTGTTTTTGTGATCCCTTACAGCAATGACCATATCACAGACTATAGGGTAATAATGTCCTTTCTCGTGCTAAAACTTATTGCAAAAAACAACTCAAGTGTCAAGCGACTACTCAATTATTTAATAGAAGATGCTGCATACACATTAAACAAGTGTATTATTGACTTGCTTTATGCTTAATTAGTCTTTATTGCTGAATAACATGCAGCTATTACACAGTAACATTTTGTGCAAAGTCATTTGCTAATGTTTACTGCCTTACTTCTCATTATTATAAATATTTTTTTTTTGTGGGGGGGGGCGGGGGGTTCTAGCAAATAATCCTATTCCTTTTATATCACATAATGAAAAAACTTTTCCTATAGTACCAAGTATTCGATATGCAAAGGCTTACAATCTATTTCAATTTCCTTTTACATTTTTTTTTGTTGTTTTTTTACACAATCCTGATAAATTGTTCCAATCTAAAGATTTTTTCGAGAGTGGGCACAACCATGTTAAATTGCAGGGGAGGCAAATTGAATTAATTGCAATGAGTATTACAGGTGAGAGATGTTTCCAGCACGTCTAATAAGTGTAACAGTAACATTGGTCAGTATATGTGTGCAAAATGCAACAATAAATTATTCAGTTTATCTCCCCTGCAATTCAACATGGTTTTACCCACTCTTAAAAAAATCTTCAGATTGGAACAGTTTATCTTATAGTGTATGTCCAGCTTTAGGGTTTAACTCTTTAGCTAGCTACACTATGCCAGCAATTGTTCCAATTGACCAGCTTTAGTCAAGTGGGTAAAACCATGTTGATTTGCAGGGGAGATAAAATGAATGTCAGTGTGTGCATGCAGGGAGAATACTTTATATTTGAATTTTGCACACAGATACTGACCAGTGTTACTTTTACACTGTTATTAGACTTTGGCTAGGAAATATCATCTCTCACCTGTAATACTGATTGCAACTAATTAAAATTAACTCCCCTGCAATTCAACATGGTATTGCCCACTCTTGACTAAAGATGGTTGATTGGAACAATTTATTGCATAGTGTATGGCCAGATTTACAGAAGTGATTTGACACTAGTATGT
>JABWIB010003552.1:49275-59770 GCA_016617825.1 Platyplectrum ornatum
AAACTGGGACCAGAAGCATTCAGGTTTGATGGAGGTGTGGAAGCCATTGCTACAAGGCAAAACGAAAAATACTACATCTTGCGACCAGAGGTGATCGAAACCTATATGTATATGTGGAGATTTACACACGACCCAAAATACCGTCAGTGGGGTTGGGAAGCAGTTGAGGTAAGCAATTATTTGTGNATGCATGTTTTTCCACCAAATTTGCCAATGATATCCCGTTCAGATTACCACCAAAAACCAAGGTATTTTATTAAATTCCCGCGTTTAATTAAATGCTTTGATTTTTGTTGGTAATCTGAAGGTCCCTTTTCAAAAACGTGTCTTTCTACCCACGTCTTAGACCCAGGTAAAAAGCAATGTTTATTTTCCTAGGTCTAACCTGGCTCAAAGTCGAAATGGTCAAAACTGTCATCTCAGTGGGCTGATTGCTGTGTGTCCCTAGGGTGGTAATCTGAACCAGGTGTTATTTTTCCTCCTAATNTTGGCCATGTGCTAAACCTTGCTCTTTGGGACCGTTTCAATGCACTATGCNCTGNATTTCCCCCTACGCTGTTTGCNTAAGAGAAAAATGTGTGCCTTTTTAGCTCGAATGAAATTGTGACAGCTTTTTTGCATATTGGCCTAGCTGCCCCTCGTTAAATTATGGCCAATCAATTATAAGATTTATGAACAACGTGTACCTTTTGCATATCTTTTATACACATAATGCATCTTAAATGTGCACGACTTTACTTAACTTAGATAGATTGATATGAGAGTGTGTGCGAGTGTGTCCATCCCTGTCTATTTATATTGCATGTGTGGGCACTTTTGCAGCACATGATTAAAGAATATTGATTTGTCTTGTTCTAGAGTAACACAATTAGTCTCATGTTACCCTCCTGTAATGAACATTTTAATAATGCATTGTAGAGAGAATATATACTTAGGTGTTAATCATTTACAGAAAACTTTAGTCACAACTGTAATTATGTAATTCCTGTTATTATTATAATTCAATATTTTTATTAACTTGATATTATTGGTGAATCATTAGGCAACAGAACTGCTATAAAAGGACAAAAGTCAATNTGGTCGGCCTAGCAACTAAAAACTTTTTATGTGAACGCTGTTTACCAGTATGTTATATAGAAATGTCAATGCACAGTAACGAAGTGAGCATAGCAAACGGGCTGTACTGTCACTGTAGAGTCTCCATAGCCATGTGTCCCTAACAGTTGCTACANATGTTACACCTTGCCACTGTGCCACTGGTTATGCTAAGAAATTAGTGAAATTGCTGTTCATTCCTGCTGCGTTAGTNAAGTCTTTCTGTCCAAGCATCCCTCTACTTATATAGCAATTATTGATGTTGATTTGTAGTTGAAGTTCCACATATTAAATGTTTCTATTTTGATAATCCTAAACTTCATATTCAGGAAAGCATGAAATGTTTATGCAATATTGTCATGTAAGTAAGCAGTAATAAAGATATTGAGTACAGCATGTTATCATTGGTGCATGATAATAGGTAAGGGACATGTCACGCAATCCTCAACACTTCTCTGTTCATATTAGNGTTATCAGTATTTCCAATTAATAGGAAGTGAAAATAACGCACATTCAGAAAATGGGAACTTATGAGCCAAAAGATAAGATCTTAAACACTCAACCTTATTGCCATGATATCATTGCCCTGTAACTTTTTNACTTTTAGATTTATTTCATAAAGTTTTTATTGAAACGTGAACAAATGCAGAACTTCCCACTGTTAGGTTAGTTATAGTTTCATTCTGATTTAACATCTTTCAAATAAAAAACTTCTATCTATTTAACATATTATTTTCATTCTGTGATTCTGTGATTTCAAAAAAAAAAAAAAACTAAACATTATCACAAATAAGGCTCAATTTCTTTATCTATTGTAACAGAAACCCACAATCTGGCACAGCAGAGATAATCATTTACAGTACTTAAAAAAAGACCAAAGGAAAAAAAAAAACCCCAAGAATATTTTTAGCTTTTGGATTTTTTCCTGACCAGTGCTTTTCCACTCAATCAGTCCAATCATTATATTTGCACTCCTTGTATTTGTTCCTAGAGTGTCATCCTGCAGAGGAAGCAGAAACAGCTGGGGTCCTTATTATTGTCTGCTATTGATACCAGGGATGATTGTGATTTAAGGCAGAGGAAAGAGGAGTTCTCTTTTAAGTGGTTATACAGGATTGACCTTCCACATCGCTTTTTAGATTAAACTCATATAATGTAAATATTAAACTAGTTTTTATCCTTAATGTACCACAATCTGCTACCAAAAATAGTATTAAAACAATCAATCCAGTCATGGAATTGGGATTCCTGAAATTGTAATGATGTTTAAAATGTAAAACAAGGAAATATATATATATATATATATATATATATATATATATATATATATATATATATATATATATATATATATATATATTCTGTGGGATGCTTCCCTAAAACTTCGTTTATGCTGCTGTACAAGGCGTTTAAAGGCTCAGGATGATAACTTATGGAGCTATTAATTGTACCATAACATAATGTATTTGTTTTATTTGACAGTGCAGAGTATTTTGTTAATCAGTGACGAGTTCCTATTTACTAGTATATGATTGCATTCATTTAAATGTTTTCTGTTTAATTATATATTTTATTAAAATTATTAACGCATTAAACATGGTATTCTACAATAATAGGTAATTAGGTTATATTATATCTAGATGCAAAATGGACATTTGCCAAAAAGTGTTAATAGAAATGTGCATGTATCTTATTATTCTAATGTTCTAACATGTATAGCTGTAAATCCAAGATGTCACATAAACCTGGGGGTATTAATTGATTTCCTGTCCAGAGTGAGGTGGTATACATCTTCTTTCTTTTTCTTATCTGTCTTTATAAATGGAAGCTTTGCCCATATTCTTTGCAACAAGGTGCTTTCAATTGGCAGAAATGTGAACAGTAATTGGATTTTGCAGACTAATCGAAACATTGACAGTAGATTCATGTTCTTGTACGTGATTGTATTCTTGTGCTTGTCAGGCATTGGAAAAGCACTGCAGAGTGGAAGGAGGCTATTCTGGTGTCAGAGATGTTTACTCTGCCCAGCCCAATCATGATGATGTGCAGCAAAGTTTTTACCTTGCGGAGACACTCAAGTAAGTATGGAGGAAGATTAAAAGGGCAATTCATGTTAAGCACAAACTATTTACACTCTCTTCATCATGTTTGACCCCCAGAGCAGCAAAGTTTTGATGATATACTGCAGTTATCCATATAATTGTGTAATTCCAGCACACACTATATTTTTAGTTGTTTAATTGAAGGGAAAGTGTCTCATTCATTTATTGCCTTATTGTGCAGCCAAATGTGGCAGTGAGGTTATTTATATTGACAAAAGGAAACATAGAATTTATTTGTGCAATATAGAGAGAGAGAGAGAGAAAAAAGTTATGATAATGTAAAGAAGTTGTCAATCCATTGCTTTCAGAACGGACAGATGATTGTATGCAAGAGCTATTTAGATTTGGGTCAGCTTTAAAGAGAATACAAAGTAGCTTGCCATAGGTGAATATGAAACCATCTTTGGTCAAGCCCATACAGAGATGTGTTTCCACATAGATTTGCTCTTAAATACTGTTAATAATTCCTGTAATTTCCATAGTTTATGTAATGACTGAATGCAGTGCCTACACTGCAACATAGGAAACACATTTTAACAATTATAAAGTGTATAAAGTTCTCATTCTTTATCATTTACATGTATTAATTGTTATTAAAATCATTAACCTTAAGAACACATTTAATGATAATGCACAGGGAAATTTCTTGTCGTCATCATTAAGAATGATAGATGCATCCTATAATTTTGGGCCAGTGTATTGTTTGGTCTTTTAAGGGTTTTATCATTGTCATTAATTTAAGTGTAATTTTATGAATTCCTGATAACGTTTCTATTATCCAGTCAGGTAATTAACCAACAGCTTAACAGATTTTTAAGTCTTTGAGTGGCAGCTTTAAATAAACGTTAAAAAAGAGATTCTATAAATAGTTTGTGCATAAAGTGTGAAGCTTATGATGTCTATTCATTTATTTTTGCTTGTGAAAAAGTAAACAAGGATGCTTTACCATTTCAGGTATCTCTACTTATTATTTTCGGATGATGATATTCTTCCATTAGAACACTGGATTTTCAACACTGAGGCACACCCATTGCCCATTATCAAAAAGACGGAAAGAACGATAGAAGGCATAGCAAAATAACGGCCTGACAAATTCCTTTCTTCAGTTAATTCACTGCATTCCTTTCCAACATCCAAGACCGAACACCCTCTCTCTATTCCTGTGAATTTTTTTTTTAATTGTTTAACAACATTTTGCAGTCTGTCATGTTTACTCCAACGTCCCTACGTGATTCCATTCCATTGTGTTCTAAGTAATGACTGAGAATTTGAGGCACCTTTTCCCACAGACATTCTATTTAGAGTTCCACAACCATTTCTTGCCATATAGAATAGAACAGTCTGCACTTTGTTACTATTTTTTTCCTTTCATTTGACTGCAAAGATCTTTCCTCCTCTGTGAGGAGATTGTCTGCTTTATGCTGTAATATTTTGCCATGTTGCAAAAAGCCATAATGAATAGTATAAAAGAACTGTTTTCTTTTTTCTTTCCAGTTATCTGTGAATCTGATTTGTCTGAAACTCATCTAAGACAAGTTTTGTAACTGTGACATCTTTCTCTTATGCGGGTTATCTTTGGTTAAATGTTCACAATTACTTTATTTCCAATGAAAGTGACTTAGAAAAAACAGGTTTTTCCCATGCAGGCATAACTCTATTTTTGGGCAGTAAGATTTTTTATTTATAGAGTATTNNTCTGTCATATATATATAAATATATCTGATCTATAGACAATCCAGGTTGTGCAAAAGAACTTTAAATTGTTCAGGGTTTTTTTTCCCAGGACAATAATGTATTTCTTGTCTTTTATAGTGGAAATATTTCATGGGATTTAAATATGTTTTCTGTCCATTTTTCATATGAGATTTCCCTTCATCTAATCCCACCTTAATCGTAAAATGATTTTGTTCAAGCCTTAGAATATTCTTAAATCCGTCCTTCCTGCTATTAGATCACCAGATTTGAGTGTTGGAAATGCAGAGCATAATCGGCTAGTACAGGCAAAGCAAGTTGTCGACCGTTAATGATGTCATTCCTAAATATATTTTGTTTTCTGTATAAATATCTACGTATGCATTGTAGATGTTTGATTTGTTTGTATTTATTTGTGTTTACATTAATGCCACATATGCAAAGGCATTAGAGAATATACTATACAAGTCCTAACATTACTTGGATGAGTGTTTGAACTATATTTCATTGACTTTAAGGACCATTTGTACAAAGTCATATGACATCTCTACTTCCATAATTTTACAAGCTAAAATTGAAACACTCATGTTAAATTATTTTTAATACCCAATTTAGTTCATTTTCATGTGGCTACTAATCCTGGTGTAAAAGTAGACTTCTAGTGTTCACCTAATAATCATACTATTTCCACTGATCTATGTAAAACATAAATTCAGGAGAAACAAAAAAAAGTGTATAATTTTCTTATAGGTGTAATTATTTCTTCAAATTGTTAATTATTGCAAATAAAAGTATCTTACATTTCTAGTTTACTTTCACATCACTCTTGGTTCTTGTCGGTCTGATCATTTGTAAATGTCAATATGACCATTTAGAAAAATAGTATAATAGTACATTTTAACCATTAAAAGTAAACCATTTTTGTTGATTTTTGTCGAGTAGGCTCTATTCGTTTCTCATCTTTATTGTATAATTAACTAGTATCTGTACAAAGTGCAACTTAGCTTTACATCTTAACTGCATAATCAGTGTTTTTCAAATCTGTTGCTTCCTCTTNATTAACCACTTTTTATGTGTTTGGCTATGACTTTCAAATGTATTACTAAGTGCATACAAAGTGAATGAATAAATAGTTATGCATACTGCAAACTGAAAAAAAAGTTAGAGAATTCATAGAAACGTACTCAAAATGGGGTCCTAACAAAAACATACCACCTAAATCAGATTTATTCTTCCTCTTATCTGTTTCAATGCGAAATAAACTATGAAAACAACAAGTTTACAGTAATAACGATGGCTAGATGAAACACTTAATGTGTGCAATCTTTGTAATCTTTCTGTTCACTTTGACATTACATATAAGATTTTATCCACTTACAGATGTGACAGAACTGACATTTCAGTGTAAGCCTTTTATATAGGGTTAGTGTGCCTTCCTTATATCCATGTATGTTAAAATGCAGCTGCACTAATACAAGGATGTATAGATCTATGGCACATCACCTATATGATACCTTGATTCTGTGATAAACGGTATTCATTGCGCTTGTGTACAGAATTATAGGTGGTTTTGTAGATTTATTTACCTATATGTAGATCTAGGATATTTTTTTTCTCAATTGTACAATATAATAATTTTTTATAATAGCCAACTTAATCTGTGTTCTAAACCATGACCCAGAAATTAGGCTGGGATGATGCACTTTGTCTAATTAAATTATAGCTAATTGCATAATAGTGACTGGTATAATGAAGAAAACTTTAAATATAACAGTATAAATAATGAGATGTCATATAACTANATAATAGTATGTGATCACCAGCAANGTAACATCCTACATACCATTTTGTGCAAATATATAAAACATTAAATAGGTTCATGGTGATATCCTCCTGTCAGTATTTAATTGGAAGAATTCTGTAATAAAAATAACATAACCCTATGTATGCATATTTTGCAGGATGATCCTTTGTGTAGAGCATATACCAAATTCTTTTTTTGTTTTTTGTTGCTAGACCTTACAAATCACTATATTATCATATGTATCTTATTCCATATCGCCCACAATGCTTAAGTATTTTAATGTCTTGGATTTATTTTTTATTCATTGACCTCTNTTTGTTTTCCTCCTTTTTGGTTACTGTATCCTTTATTTGGAAAGCCTGCAGTGTACTTTTTATCGTCCCACCTACCTGTGTCTGGGAATGCAGACAGGTTAGACACAAGTTGTCCAGCTTTTGCCAGGAAACTGTTAAAAAATGACAGTAAGACCTGCTTTAAAGATAGTTTTTTTCATGTTCGCTTTTCTACCTCAGTTTATACTTAATGACAAAATGAAGTGGTATTCTATAAGGTGCTTCTTGCTCCGCTCTGTAAAGCATTCTGCTACTCTTTATAACACAGATTATTGAATACCAACATGTGTATTTAGAATTATTTTCTCTTAAATGAAACTGGTATGGTAAGTTTTCTATTTCATTTATACCACATAGAGCTCCTTGTCAGAAACTCAAAGCGCAAATGAGCCAAGGCTTGGTCCAGTAATGAGTTGTCCACAGAAGGTTCCATAGAATAGAGCTATATCATACAGAATAACTCCCATTATATTTTCCCTTCCCTCTCACGTTTGTTTGTTGCTGCTTCATCTTGTGTGTTTAATGTAGAAGAATCAAAATGTATTGGCACTTGATTTCCATTCCCTTCATTTATCTTTTTCTGTCTAAATAGCATCATTTCCAAAGCTGTTTGAATTATACTCTGTACCACTCTATGACGAAGCTAATGAAAAGCACAAACCATAATTTGTATTTAATTTACAATGTTAAGTATTAAAATGTAAAAGGGACCCATGAACCATTTTTTCCCAGAGGTGCGACGTTCTGTATGTTTGTCAAAAAATAGAATGGCCCACAAAATAGTGGAAGCGTTTTTGGTGTGGCCTAGCTCCCTTTTTTCCCTTTCTCTCTTACATTATATCAGTCTACAGATAATAAACCCCTTAAGTTTTTTCTGTTACTATTAAAACGAATCACTAAACATTGCTGAAAGACGATATACTTCTTTCTAGTATACTTTTTTTGTCAGGTTTCTAGAACAAATATAACAATTGGTTTTTTATGTACGTTGATTTATTTTTGGTTAATTCCATACNTTTCTTTCTATACATTGAGTTTTATTTTTTACATTCCACCTTTATACAAATCTAAAATTGTAAACTTATGTAATAGATTAAAATGCACAATTTATAAGAATTATATTTGTAAAATTCTACTGTGAATAAAGTCTTTTATTCTACATGAAGCAGTTGCTGCGAGTTTATTGAACATCTTGACGTCTTGTATATTTTTGTGCCCATCTGTCTAAAACCAAAATTGTTAAAACATTCAGCTGTTAAATGCTTCAAGATTGTAATGTTTTTATTTATTTAAAACACTTATGACTGCAAGTATAATTTTTGGATTGAGACATTTTTGGATGAAATAAGTGACCTCATGATGAGTGTAAAGTTCAAAGTCATACTTGAGGAGAAAATTGGGAACATAGCTAATTGGCGGCAACCACAGCTACAATGCATAGGTAATGTTAGCGTTCTTCCCATTGAGGACCAAAAACAGCCGTAGCGAAGGTATTTTATTAGACACTGCACTGATGGTAAATGTAAAAGTACTAATTGTTAGTAGGCGCAAATAGCTTTTGCGCCTATGAGTGTCAGCAGAATGATAGCCCTTGCTATTGGTGCAATGTAAATAAGTAACAGGTGATAACCAAGTCTACAAGCACTATTCAGTACAATACATTTGTTCATGTTTGAGCAAATTCCATACAAATGAAATAATGACATCACAAAGGGGGCTCGAATGATTTTGATGCAAGAAATATCATATATAATGTGGCTTTAAATCTTTTTATTTCATTAATTATCCATTTCTCGCTCTGCATCAACAACTGGTCATAAGATTGACACCCCATCTCTCTATAGTATATCTCNGTTTGCTATTTTTATATAACAATTTTATAAGTGCTCAAAATTGTTATTTGGAAATTGAATTGCTAAAACCACTTAGTATGTATTTAGGTCTAAAATTGGGTATTAAGTTTAATAAGTTATAAANGCAACCTGATCGCCTGATTACTTTTGGTTTAGGTGAGTAATTCAAACTAATGAAGTCTTAAGGTTTTTCTTTTTGTTTTTTGTTTTATTCTTTATTTTTGAAAGGAAAGACATACAGAATGTGCGATCTTATGAAGTAAAAGAGTAAATACAAACATCCAGTCCACCCAACTGGGGCAATCAGAGACCTAAAAGATCCTTCTGAAGACTGGACTTACAGCATAAGGACTTACAACCAAAACTAGAGATAGACAAGGGACGGACAACATAAGGGTTGGGAAAGAGGAGTAGTCTTTACAAGCGAGTAAAGGTGATTATGTTGTAATACAGAGCGCTTCACAGTAAGAACGGATTTGGANTTTAACTGCATTGTTGAGATGCTTAAGGAGGGATTTTTCTATGTAGAGCGGGACAAAAGTCAAAATTCAGGTTAAAAGGGCATGTCAAGACCCAAGACTATTTTGAGAGATCAACAANCTGTTTCCAGAATGGGGCAATGCAGGGGCAGGTCCACCAAATGTGTAGAAGTAGAACTGCTNCATCTCCAGCATGTAATATCACAATTACAGTTTACTGTTGTGAGACTGTGAGAATTGTATAACTGTATAAAGCAGTGTGTTTCTTGGAATGTGCTTTCTGCTTTAAAAGGTTTTGCAACGGCAAGTTTTAGAAATGTTCTCCATTATTAAAACTTTTTTTTTGTATACTTTCCCGTTTATTAACTGTTTTTAGGCAACACATCCATTTGTTAGATGTTCTGTGTTTATTGATACCAGACACCCAAAAAAAAGCTCCACACAAGACTGATGCAAATGGGTGGTCACCAAGGAGCACCTGAAGATGGATCTACAAGACAGATCAGACCAGTAAAGAAAGGTTAGTAAGACTATGTGGACAGAAAAAGGGGAGGTTAGGATTAGACTGCATGGATGGGACAAAGGATAGAGAAGGGGAGGTTAGGGTTGGAATTAAGATAAGGGTATGGGTCTCTGAAAAGCTTACCTCTCGCCATTTGCTGCATCGGACTGGCTTAATTCATGTCATTGTCATAACACAGGCGTTGCTTACAGCAATATATAAACATAANAAATACAAATACAGTTTTATTCTTGTACATATCGTGAAACTAAAATGTTCTTGTGACATTAGTCAGATTTTTGAAACCTGAAAANTGCTGTGTAATAACAGCTGCTCTATAATGAAATCTGTACATGATGAAATGACTGGGATTTAAGCAAATATAACTTATAAAGAAATTTGTGGCTGCAAAGTCGGTATATTTAAATGTGGGTAGAGCCTACATAAAGCAGTCAAAAGGTCTTTTATCAGCCTGTTACCTTACAGAGCATTTTGCAAGTCGTGTAAGCAGGGATATCATTATCTCCATTCCTATCTAAGTTTATCAGTCTGTGTTTATTCTCTGGGAGTTTCATAGATCAGTGGCCTTCAACTTTTATTATGACTCTGCTGGGTATTTTAACTATTTAGACTATG
>JABWIB010003553.1:3725-21169 GCA_016617825.1 Platyplectrum ornatum
GGGAGAAGGAATGAGAGGGAGACAGTGAAAGAGAGAGACGTAAAAGGGGGAGAGAGAATGATAGACGGGAGACAGTGAAAGAGAGAGACAGAGAGGGGGGAGAGAGAATGAGAGAGGGGAGACATTGGAAGAGAGAGACAGAGAGGGGGAAGAGGGAATGAGAGGGAGACAGTGAAAGAGAGAGAAAGAGAGGGGGAGAGAGAATGAGAGAGTGAGATGGAGACAGTGAAAGAGAGAGACAGAAAGAGATGAGAGAGGGGAGACAGTGAAAGAGAGAGACAGAGAGGGGGGAGAGAGAATGAGAGAGGGGAGACATTGAAAGAGAGAGAAAGAGAGGGGGGAGAGAGAATGAGAGGTAGACAGTGAAAGAGAGAGGGGGGATAGAGGGAGAGAGTGAAATAGAGAAAGAGGGGGAGAGAATAATTGATAGAACGAGAGAGAGAAATCCAGTGCTGTCTCCTTTGATATTTGGACATCTTTACAGCAGTGTTAGTAATGTTTCAATGCTTTGTCTGTAAGAGGAAATGACAGATTCAGTCATGCAGGCTAGAGCTGCAACTGGCAGAGAAAATGGAGTGGGTCGCCACTGGGTGCCAGCCCTGGCAATTTCATGGTGTCCCGCTCAAGGGCATAGTGCCCCTAGAAGCACCAACATGTATATCTGGGCAACTGGGATGAAGGCACTGATGCCACACAGCATGTACATACAGGACGGCCCAGCACTGCATGGCCCCTCGTATGGTTTCCAAGAAATGCATCTCTCCAGTAAGTCTACAGCCTGACAAACACAGAAAAATACTATGAAAAACAGAAACAGGTTCCACATATATTACACTGAACAGGTTATTGTAAATTCACAAATGGAATGGTGGAAATGAGTCTATAATATGGAGTAAGCACCTTTGATTTCCTTGTAATCGCCAAACAGATCAATGGTTAAAGGACTTTGAAGAAAAAGTAGGTTAATGAAAATTGAGCCGTTTTTTATGAGGAGCGACCAGCGTTTTGGCTTCTCCTCAGAGACGTGCGACCGATCGTCTATCTAGAGTGCAGATGAGAAGTGCTATGGGTTGTCATATTAGGAGGAATTACTGCAATAAGCATAAAAGGAGATCACAGTCATTCCCAGCCTTTGATTGCACATCCAAGTCTCAGTCATGTTGGAGTCTAACTCCAGGCCCTAGTGCTGCCTTCTCAAAAGCTGAGCAACCACTTCATTACACAAAATAAGAAGAAAAACAAAGCTTGTGGGTTTTACCAGTGTACATTAAAAGGCAGGATTACACTGCGGCACAAAATCCACTTCTTCTTATATTTTATTCTCCAAAATCAAAGGGGAGCAGGGAATTCTGCGCAGATAAAGCGGCTGATAAAAGATGCTCAAATATTTGCTTTTGAAAAGAAATTAGGTCCCTTGTTTCTGAGACACCATACTTCAAACATGTGCGAGTGGGCACCCCTCTCCACAATCCATCTAAGGACGCGGCGTGGAATCATTATGTCAGCTCTGCCGCAAAAAGTGTGAGTGATGCTGTAGATCAAAAGAACATTTATATTAATGGAAAATGACATTATTAGCTGCGGTAAATAAATACTCAAGGTCGGGGATAGGAACATTTAACAGTGTGTGTGATCCATGTTGCCATACAAATGAGTCTAGTCTTCCACATTCGGCAGATACTTCATGTTTAACCCCCTAATTCTTCCCGAATCTCCACTTCTGGCTTTGCTGCATTAATGCCCCATTAGAAATGACATCATTAATATATGGTGATAAATTAGAACCATCGTGTGATATTACTAAGGCACATGTAATTAGGAAACAGTGACATTACTTTGATACAGTGACATCACTGAGATGCATGTAACTAGGAATCCGTGACATCACTGAGATGCATGTAACTAGGAATCCGTGACATCACTGAGACGCATGTAACTAGGAATCCGTGACATCACTGAGATGCATGTAACTAGGAATCCGTGACATCACTGAGANGCATGTAACTAGGAATCCGTGACATCACTGAGANGCATGTAACTAGGAATCCGTGACATCACTGAGANGCATGTAACTAGGAATCCGTGACATCACTGAGANGCATGTAACTAGGAATCCGTGACATCACTGAGATGCATGTAACTAGGAATCCGTGACATCACTGAGANGCATGTAACTAGGAATCCGTGACATCACTGAGATGCATGTAACTAGGAATCCGTGACATCACTAAGATGCATGTAACTAGGAATACGTGACATCACTGAGATGCATGAAACTAGGAATACGTGACATCACTAAGATGCATGTAACTAGGAATACGTGACATCACTGAGATGCATGAAACTAGGAATCAATAATATCCAGGCTTAAAACACAGAGCACTGCATAGATCAGGATTTTACGTAAGGGCTAAAACCAGCCCTTACTACATATCCCCCAACTGTCCCGCTTTTGGGGTCTGTTCCGCTTGCCTACCAATCTGTCCTGCTAAGGGTACAACCTGATAGGGAAGTTCAGTAGCAAGAAAATGGGCAGGGCTGGGAGGGATCGGGCGGAGTTTCCAGAATCAGGGGCGAGGCTTGTGTGCCCTCTTCTCACCCCGGGAGAAGTTGGGAGGTATGTCTTACTATACAATCTACATACCACAAACCCCTCCCACCACCACTACATATACAGTATATTTTACAGAGAGCTGGATCCTTTGGCTCTAGGTCCAAGTACACATAAAATACACTTACAGGGATTGATTCATTTGCTCCTTTGCGCCTCTATGAGCCGGATATAAAACAGAGTGAGTTTACACTACCCGTAAGAGCCACAAGTGTGTCTGGATCCTGTCTTATGTCTATATCAGTAGTGGAAGTGGGCCGGTATAACCGGCATGGTATACCTGCGCTTTTTTCCCTGCTAATCCCCACACATCTCCTCCATACCCCCACTTATAAAATNCAAACCCCTGGTGTATATGCTATTTATAGTGGTGCTTGACCTTTTTCCATTGTGAGCAGCGGGTACTCCTTATACCGTTGGTATGTTGCTGTTTCAGGATATCTGGATTTAGTACAATTCGAAAACAAAGTTTGTTAAAAGCCCAAGATAAATCTTCAGATAAACCTACAGGTGTGTAAATATTCATAATAAATATTAACGCCACAATAAAAAAGTCTAAAACGTACAAAATAAAAGTGCCAGGCTTTGCAGCAGTAACAGACAGCCGGCTCGTGTCCCATCCGCATCGGAGCGCTTTGAAATAATATGAGGCTTGTTGGGAAAATTCTCTGAGTGAACACATTCATCATTTTAAATCACAGAGCCTTGGAGGTAAGTGTGAGATCTTCCAAATGTGTCAATCTAATGCATAAACCTTTCCCTTAACCTGATTTACACAGCAACTAAACTCTGTGCCAACCTCTGCCTACCCTACAGAAAATCTCGCCATCGCCTTTTGTGTCTCATTTATCCTTTATTTCCATTTTCCACCACCGCTCCTTTTACGCCTTGTGCCTCATTTTTCCGCCCTTAAATGCCATCAATTACAGTAAAATATGTCAAAGGTGCCAACACACCACTCGAGGGCGGGGGGGAGGGGGAACTAGTGTATATAGTAAAAATCAGATTTGATCGCTGCGTTTGGTTTGAAATGCATGAGGCATGCTAATCGACAGCTGGAGCACATAGGTACTGAAAGTTCCATTTAAATGTCCAGTATTTATGACTAGTTATACGGCAACCTTAAAGTAGCAAACATTAACGGAGGCGGCCGCCCGCATAACCCAGGAGAGTGTCTTTGCAGCCGAGATCATTTCCTTGTGCTGGCAATATCAGAGCTTCTGACATAAACACGCCACTTTCCTATCTATATACATGGCTCCCCATCCACAAAGGAAAATCTTATTTCTCTAGGCAGAGAGGAATTAGTACAAGATTGTTTCTTCTTGCGGTTATTGCGGCTTTATCCAGTGGCTGAGCAGTTTTTGACTTCTTTTATTAAATATTGGTTTTCTTTATTACTCCATCATGATGAATTGTCTAACAGAATCAGCGCAGGCATATTACACCTAGATATGAGGATTGCCTTACGGAAATAATAGCTCTCAATAAAGGGAAACATTTACTGATAAATCATACCTGTTAACGACACATAGTGGAAGCAGCCATTGTTTGGCCTGAAACCATTGCCTACGAGCGTTTCCTGCTCACATGGCAACGATAAAGATTTCTCTTAGCACCAATAGTTTTTTCTCATTTTATTAGAAAGTAGATTCAGCTATATAGTAAACCCTTCCAGACTAATCAGTTGGTATATTGTAGCGTATATTGTCATGACTTTTCACTGCGTTTTCTCATAAACCTTGCACACACGCAATTTCAGATCTAGAACTGAATGCACACGCTCTCATTTTCATTTTACTATCTCGAATCTGAGATGCTATGGGCAACATCCCAATTTCCCCAATCCTGCAGTAAATTTAGATTTCACTTTCGTATTACACACTAGAGAATGTCAGCTAGAATCTTATTGGTTGCTATGGGCAGCATCTCCACCTTCCCGGAGTTTAGTAAATCTATCTGCAGAGGCCTAACCCAAACTTCAAATGCAATACAAAGGTTATCTGAGCCTTTTGTGGCTATAGAATAATTACTGTAATTATTAATAAAAGAAAAATATGAGCCGTATTTATTATTGCATATAGCTTTAGTGTATTTGCATTGTGAATCAAGTGCTTTTACTAATCAAAGCCACCATTACATTACAGTATTCCTCCCCGTACATGGACACGTAAAGGCATAAGGGTAGGCTGCTTTGTATTCATATGTCAGGTGTAGTACTTGCATAGGCATCAGCACTACTGGTGTATGCGCCATTTGATCATACCCAGGGCCGGCGCGCCCATAAGCCGAGTTCAGGCGAGCGCATAGGGCGGCCGGCCGGCAGGGGAGGCAGAGCTGCAGCATTTTTTTTAAACCGGGAGGGCGGCCATGTGGTCACCTGGCGCCCTCCTCTGTAGTTTAGAAGCGGCGCAACGTCATGGCGTCACGCTGCACATCACTTGCCGGCGAGGGGGCACGGTGCTAGGTCTGCCTAGGCTGTCCGCAGACCTTGCACTGGCCCTGATCATACCCTTACCATTATCCATTTGTGACAATCATAAAAGTTCATCTCATTAATTATCTCAGACATTTGTGGACTTTTGGTCCCAACATCTCAAACTAAGGAACTCATAAATCATTTCATATCTAGGTACCATAGCTCATAGATGTGATTGCTTATAACTTCTAACATTAACATTGTTTTATCCCATAAAAGAAAACAACATTACAGAAAGTTTATGTTGTGTCGAATACTTTAAGTACAAGGTAACTTTACTAGAGTTAAATGTAGAGCCAATTTATGTCAGCCTTGGAAACCATCACTTATCAGATGAAGAGGATTAAAATGACTTCTCTCATATGAGTCCTATTTGCATAATTAGTCATCCTTCAATTAGCATTACCTCTTGAGATTCACGTTTTCATATTTCTTTTTTCTTCTATTTAGGGACACATTTGAATAGGTAGACAATCATTGATTTGAACCCTGGGGCTGAGATGGTGCTGGCTGGGTAACATTATCTACTGTGCTTTCATTACTTTCAGAAGGCTGCACTAATGCATAAGAGCACACAGGCTGTCCTGTCATTGACATTGGTTATCTTCTGCATTGATAGCACCTAGCTGATACCATTGGAACTACAACTTTTCAGAGTTATTGACAGCATGGCACAAAAGCATACTAGCATGCTGTATGAGAGATTTCAGATAATGATTAGGTGCCAGTTAACCAATTCCTGTCGTACTCACCTACTCACCCAGGACATCTCTTGAGCTGCCCCCCCTCACTGGATCAATTAGGCTTACCAACACCCTCCATGCCTTCAAATGCTCCCTCAAAACCCACTTCTTTATTTTAGCCTACGCCTCCCTCAACAAACTAATCCCACTTCCCTCTCCCCTCCATGCCTTTATGTTTTCTGTACTGTCTTCCCCTCCCTCTTAGTAGGTAAGCTTTTACAATCATTATCACTTAAAACGGGGACAGGTCTGAAGTCTGGATATAGTGTACATAGGGCATGTCTACCATGCAATATTAACATCCCTCCCTTCTTCCCTTTGTGTGTGAACCCACCATCCCTTTGAAAACACAATGGAATGACAAGCAGTAAGGAAGTCTGATCTGGGTCCATACTGTAAAATATGGTACATTTATATATATATATATATATATATATATATATATATATATATATATATTCCAATCTTGATCCATTTCTTGACAGATCTAGACTCCTGTACATTAAGCTACATAAATGTGTAAGTTCTCCATGCTAACATACTGTCATACATAAACATGGCCGTTACACATCATATCACACTTTGTACAATTTGTATTTGTTGATATAACTCTTTACACATATGTCTATTCTGTACTAATGGAGTTAGGTGCAAGTGGCCATTTACAAATATGAATGTGGTCTAGTGCAGTGGTCGAAGTGGAAATGTATAAGTGGTGGTATGGACATTTAGAAGTGGCGGTATGGAAATACAAAATATAATGGTCAATGGAGTTTTGACGTTTTTCAATTACAACAGTAAGAGAAGTGCCGGTATGGCATACCCCCGTATACACCCCCACTTCAGGCCCTGGTCTAGTGTCTCTAAATCCCTAGCCTCCCACTGCTGTGCCGATCAACAGATTCCCTTCACACAGATTCAACAAACTATTAAAAATATTAAGTTTTACAAATACGATAATACGAAAAAATGAGGTGAAGTACGGAACATAATCATTTCCATGGCCTGGTGTCCGGCTTCCGTTTTATTTCACTGTGCTGTACAAGTTTTTCATTGCTCTCTTGTCAGCAAGAAGCTCTGTTAGCTGTTAATGGCTTGAATGGTTGAGTTAATGAGGTGCAGTTGATTGCATATTTGATATTCAGGAGGCACATTCATTAGCTGTCTTACTGTATATTGCAGCTCCTATGGCTTAATTTGAATACAGAGGAAGGTTCGGATCGGGAAAGAGGAGGTCTGCTGAGGGTTTCTTGTCATTGGGGACTTTTCCAGCGCATTCAGAGTTGTTACAGATTAATAAAAAGCTAGTTAGTCTTTAGTATGAAGTGTAAAGACACAAAGGATCTTTGCACTAGAAAAGTCAAATCAGGAATTAGAGCAGGGGAGAAGCGATTGTCTTAGCAGTCACTTTGAAACTCTTTCCTATTACCATTTCTCTATACAGTTGAGTTTATGTTTTAATCATATAATCAACTGGTTATATTGGGTGAAGAAGCTTGATGGTAAATGGCAGAATAAAAATTGTTCTATTATGACATATCACTTGCAAATGTCTTTGTCAAAATGTATTCTGTTAAATATGGATGAGCAAGTTTACACTCACCAGTAACATCTCAGCACCTATTAACTGTATGAAACGCAATTCGTAGCGAGATGTTCCTGATACCACAATCTGTCGGCATCATTTAAAAAAAAAAGTCACATCAACGTTTTGTGTTGTATCCGACTCATATTTCTAATGATCAGCCTATAACTTTCACTTAACCTCCATATCTCACACTGACATAATCACAAGTCATTCGCTGTTACGTCCCTTTCTAAAGTTTGTTTGACTTCATCCTGCTTCAAAACAAAGTATAGTCCTAAGAGTGATATAGAGGTGAATGTACTTAAGCAACAGTTCCCAACTTTGTTATGGTTTTCCCCACTATGGAATCAGGTCAGGTACCAATGACCGGCTATATTCTATCTGGGAGGCTCTCAATAGCATTTGTCAGAACTGGTTATTAAACCAAAAGACAGACGACCACAAAGAGCTGGTGGACAATCTCTAACAAGACCATGGGGTGTAACATGTCCCTTCAACAGTCCAGCTTGGAAGAGTCAGTGATGAGCATGGTGAAGGGATCCACCAGGACATTTCCATAATGGAAAGGCTCCTTAATGTCGGATGTGACTTGAGGAACTCTACCTCCAATAGGTGGCACTGGAGATATAGCTCACTTCCCTAGAGCTTATTAGAATATTGACAAAAAGTAATAAGGTTTTTGTTGACCACTGTTGTGTTCACCTAATAAAAGCATTGCATGTATCCATATAATACTCGAATCAAGTCCTGGTGGCAACATCTAGTCATGCGGGTGGTAGGTTCCACTCCACGTATACTCAGGAAGCAGCATTACTGCAAACGTATGTGCGAATAGACACATGATCCCCTTCTATGTGTGGACATTGAATGGGAACTTGGAACAAGTTTACTAAATATCGACAAGTCAATTAGAGTCATAGCTTACTATTCATTTCACTGTATATAAACCAACATTTGATATATGGTTTAGATGACTGTATTCTGCAACCTGTGCAGGTAAAGTCGGACAGCGGCAGCTTTCTGTCCTTGCTTCATCCTTTTCCTCTTTCACTGAGTTGACACTGAACACATGGGCACTTCTTACGAGGTGAAAGAAACGGGATCAAGCAGAGAGCAAAATTAAACTTTATGGCTAATACACATGTACTTACATTGAACTGCCCTTCTATCTGGACACCAGGGTGGCTGTACGGGACATGCTATCATCTCCCGATGACATACCACAAACCAGGCTACAAATACATAGCGTACGTATCTAGGATATTATCTACAGAGCCGCAACCTTAACAAAGCTTTCATGAGCAACAAGCACTTGTGTTTTCTAATATCTATTGGAATAAATGATGTATAATAAGATGGAAATCCAGAGGACGTCTGCAGTGGTATTTCCATAGATTACTTATAATGCATTTGGCATGTTGGTCTTGGTTTCCTATGAGTATTGTGTGTATTACCAGAAAGCACAATGTTTCCGTTATACATAAGTGTGTAGAAAGCAGGGTTAAAATCCCCATTTTGATGTGCAGACCCCTTTTAGTCTGATAGAAAACAAATAGCAGAGCATCTACATCTGCGTTTTTATTAATGCATAGTATTATTACCAGCAATAATAGCAGCACTGAACCACGGCACTGATAACACTACAAGCCCGTGCATTAGAGAAAAGATGAGTTTTCAGATGAAAAGAAAGATTGTATTCAATCCGAGTACAGAAAAAATTCAATTCCACATTACTTCTGATTTTGATAATTCGTCACCCTATCTGAAGCAAAGTGCATTTCCATTATGTACAAATAGAAATCCAGTAACTGCTGCCTAGAACCCATCTAAATAACTGAATAAACATAAAGCACACTCCAGCTCGCAGTATCCGTGCATGCTATTTACCGCTCTGCATGTAAAGCTCGATGAGAGGTCCTGTTTACTTTCAGGATTATTTACTGGGCCCATCAACCAATAGCAGAGTCTTTCCAATCATTGCCTCATTCCAGACACCAGCACACGGGTCTGTTCTCCTGCTGCTATAAAGCAATATTCACACGTTGACCACACAGACGCGGCGAAGGTTTGCAAATACATGAAAACGCATCATTTTCTGTAAATGAAGGGAATGGAAGAATTTCACGCAACCAAATCTTCTCCAACTTACTGTTGATAAAAATGTTGCATTGACTTTCACTCTTCCATTCCTGACTCCAGGCTTAAAAGTATTAGTTAAGGGAGGTTCTGTAGGCCCGGTACAATCCCCCGCAAAGGCGGGAAACATGTGATGTGCTCTATGTTCTATGCATATTGTGTAGGGGTGATTTGTAGGGGATTGGATCGGGCCCTATGTATCAGTGCGGCTGCTGGGCAGTATAGAGGATGGACACATTTAAAAGGGGCAGAAGTTGAGGACACACACACCTCTTGCATACCTCCCAAGTGTCCCAATTTTAGCTGGTAGTAAATAATGTGTTTTTTATTTAATATAATAAAAAATATACCATTTGCCATGGTCGCGGCAACAAAAGGGGCGGGGCTTGAGTGGGGTAGGGGCAGGGCTTGGTTGGAGCTGGGCAGAGCTGGGCAGGGGCTTGGGCTGAGTCATGCCAGGACTTTTCTGCCCTGATGTCCCCCAGTCAAATGTTGGGAGGTATGCTCTTGTTTAATACATAAGCTTTGTTTATTAATGTTTTGCAGGAATCCCCACAGTGTAGAAGCTCTAATCCAGCCCTGATAACAACAAGTATAACATATAACAGGGGTGCCTGGCCAGCTCTCTACTATCCATTGCAGCCCATATATACGCCATACCCACCAACTGTCCTGCTGAGGGGGATAAACTTTTTTTCAATATGATGCCGCGAGTCAAAAAGCGGCGGGGATGGGGTGGAGTCGGGTTGTGCCTGGGGCGGAGTCGGGTGCCTACTGGGTGGAGTCAGGCTAGTCCGGGGGTGGGGCTTATGTGTCCTGCGGCCCAGACCTTAAAAGTTGGGCGGTATGATATAAGCCCATGATGAAAAGTCCCATCCAGACTCTTTAACAAGGATTTGATTGCACTGACATCTGCCCCTATGCACTTGAGTCAGTCCACTTCCAGTCCAGTCCAAGTATTTGTGATCACAGGAATAAAAATAAATGTAAATCAATATTTTATTTCCCTGACACCTGTGCTAATAAAAAAATATTTCTATAAAAAAAATAGGAAATAGTTTTTTTTTTTACCATGTTTAGAATTCCATTGAATGGGATAGAATAAAATTATAAATGGAATAAAATAGCAGTTAAAAAGGAATATGCATTTGATCACTCTGCACGGCTATAGCAGTGCTGTCATCTCTCCCAGAATTTTTAGGACAATTATGGGAAATTTTACCGGTATCCTGGGAGAGTCTGAAAATGACCCAGGCCCTGACTTTGAGGCAGGGATTTCATGTAAATCACTGCCTCCAGCCCCATCGTTATAAAGAATGGGCCGGGTTTGATGATGCATATGATTTGCATAAATAATGCCTGAAACCCCACCTCCATGCTGCTGGCCTTGGTTCCTCCTGGGAGGGCAGGATCGAGAGATTTAAGACCAGTGCAGAGCATGAGAGTGACTTTAAGATAATGCCATTGCTAGTCCGCAAACATATTTTCATTTTATATAAAGATCTGGCAGTCACAATGTTTAAATTAAGGACAAATTCCTAAGGACCTCTGAGTTCCTGGCTGCAGATGAATTTATGGCACCAGGCTGGAAAGCTGTTAGGTAATGGGTTTGTGTATAGTGCATAAAATGTGTAAGTGTGCCCTTTCCTGCCTTTGCTATGTTTTCCTGTCTGAGTGTTGGAGAGACTGCCCTACATGCTGTGGGGTTAAGGTTATCATCATCCCCACTGAGAACAAATCATACAGCACAGCATGCACAGGGTTTTGTTGCTGGCTACAGCTAAAACGCTGCCTGGGGAGCAAAAAGCTGGTCTGAGCTGTCCGTGACATCCCAAAGACTGTGGAAGCTTTCAGACTATCCATACAAAGGTCTATAATTGTAGTAATTAAAGGATTTGCTCTTCATTTTTCCCTTCTAGCAAATAATAAAAAAGTCATAACAGAAACGGAATGCTGCCCATGTTGATTTAGCCTCCTAATGGGTTGTATGGCATTAGTCACCATATTCTAGTTCCCTTTATCAGCAGTGCAAACAACATCACAGAGACTAAAGAAATGTTAATAATAAATGGTGCACATGAAAAAACCTGTATAATAAAAATGATAATAGCGGATAACAAAATCTATTCATGTAAAATGACTAAAAACCTTCTAAGGCCTAAGCTTACTAAGCAGGAAGATTGCAGGGAGACTGAAAAGTGGGGATGTTGCCCATAGCAACCAGACAGATCTCATTTCATTTAACATACTGGAGAACTTGAGCTCGAATATTTTGGTTGTTATGGGCAACATCCCCACTTTTCAATCTCCCTGCAATCTCCCTGCTTAGTAAATTTAGGCCAAAGCATACCTTCCAACATCCACGGTCCGGGCCACGGGACACATAAGCCCCGTCCCGTTCCCGTCCGACTCCGGCACACCCCAACTCCACCCCCTTCCCAACCAAGTCCCACCCCTTTTTGATGACGCTATCCGCGGCATCATAGTAAAAACTAAGTTTGCCCCCTTAGCGGGACAAACTGCCAGGCGGGAGGGACAGCGGGAGAGTCCCCCAAAAGCAGGGCCTGTTGGGAGGTATGGCCAAAGACTTCATTGTGTGACCCTCCATGAGGAGAACAACCAGGGCTGGATTAACCACTGGGCTATCAGGGCGGTTTTATCAGGACCCCCCCACACACACACACACAAAGGGCCCACACTCCAGGAATATATCTAATTACACTCACATAAAAGGGGCAGAGATTAGACGCCCTACTCCATCTCTGATAACAACAAGCATAACATATAACAGGGGTCCTGACACCACAACTCTCTACTGAATTCCATATAGTTTGTTTCTGTCGACAGTGTGGTCACAAAAAGAAAACAGCTGCAAATGGCACATGGAAGCGTGGAAGCAGGCACAGTGCAGTGTATATAAAATGTGTCGGAGGGAAGTAGAAAAATAGTTGGAATTATGCCGAAACTGAGTGATTTATCTGCCATTCAATGGCCGTGATCATTGGTCCGTGGTTATTCTGGCTATTGACTGGCGGTCACATTAATGTGACTGGATTGTATATAAGCCCCTATATCAGGGTTGCCAACTCTCCTGGAATGTCTGGGAGACTTATATCAGGAGGGTTTTCAAATCTCCCGAGACCTGGTCTGAGGCAGTGATTTCATGTAATTCGCTGTCTCAGCCCTGCCCATCCATAAATTTTGTGATGCACGGCTTCGGACATGATTTCTATAAACCACACCCTCTATGCCACGCCCATGCTGACGGCTTTTTGTTCCATTCAGGAGCGATCAACCTAAGAAAGAAAATACTAATTCATAAGTGGCCAATACATTGTCACATAGTTCTGTTTGGGCTCTAAAGGTTCTGGTTGCTGGGTCCAGTTAGTTTCTTTCAGGATGTTTGTTAAAAGTTTTCTGGTGACTAATGGCTTTAATTCCATATGGATAAAGCTTCCTGCCTAGAGGTCTGAATACTGAGTCCTCTGATATGATATGATCCTAGTCAGATGTATTATAGTATTCAGTAGAAGAGGAATGATTACAACCCCAGGCCCCTCCTCTCTCCAAAGACAACATTATTCTCCTCGCTTCATGCTGGCAAATTAAAAACGTAAATTTACATCTCTGGTAAACTGCACTGGACATTTTTATTATGCCGAGAAAAGACAGATTTTAAGTTGCAGAGCTTGGAGCAGTGGCAGGAAGCTTTATGAATGATGGCTACAGACAAGGCATCTCCTGCATACAAAGTTCATCTGCTTGGTAAACACCACGGAAAACCTGTACAGTAATTTAAGTGTATTTATTGATGCTAACGACAGAATTTCACAAGCCGTATAAACCAGCGTTGTCTTAAGGACCTAAAGCTAACAGATCACTCTTTCATTTTCTCTTTTCAAACACCTTAGTGCGGTGTCACAGCATTTACCAATCAATAATAATTTACTTCAGTGTCTGTGCTAAATCCTCACTGCTGACTGGCACTAAGAATTATTTAAAGCCAAAAGACATTTAAAGGCTTGATGACCGTGGCATAGCCATTAAGGCTATACAGCGACTAGGTCAGTGAAATAGACAATCGCTTCCATTCAGAGATTGCAGTGATGTGATGACCATCAAAGGTCCTTGTCTTTAAATGTCTTGGGGTTCATTATACAATGAATCTTTGAAGATCCACAAAACTTAAACTTAAACTTGTCCGTATGTTCATACTGTGCATGGAAAAATCCCGTACAGAAAACTCACCTCCCTCTTGTCTTAATTCCAGTGGGACAGTCACGCTTTTTGGGTGACTGTCCCGCCCCCGCCTACATTGAGGTTTTTTTTTTTATTTCAATAAAAGTAACATTTTCCCCCAATCGCGGTAGCATGAGCAGTATAGAGACGGGACTGAGGCGGAACCAGGGGCAAGCCTAAATGCTTTCCTAACCTCTAATTTTATGTGTTATTGTCATGGAATGTGTTGCACTTTATGCACTTTCCATAGATGCGTATCAGGGCCTACATTTACTATGGGAAGGTGGGGATGTTGCCCATAGCAACCAATCAGATTTGAGCTCACATTCTCCAGTATTTTCTAGCCTCAACCTTTCTATTTAGAATAAAATAGATTTAGTCTGTTTCAGTGGTCGAAGTGGAAATTTAGAAGTGCTGGTATGGACATTTAGAAGTGGGGGTATGAAAACACTGAATATAATAGAAGTCAATGGAGATTTGTAGTTTTTCAATTACAACGTTGGGAGAAGTGCCGGTATGGCATACCCCCGTATACACCCCTACTTCGAGCCCTGGTCTGTTTAAAATAGTTTATTGCCCAATTTAATCACAAAATGAGTGATTTGTAATCTGTATGTGGTTTTATTGGGCCCTTCTACAAAAGTACCAAATTAGAATACAATATACAATAATCATAAATGTTGAACTAGAAAACGTATAGGGTCCGCTTCAATTGACGAATCACACGTTTTCCTGTCTATTACAGTAAGAACAATGTGCATTTTTTATACATGGGTCTGTGAGCTGCATATAAAAATGGTGATAATTAGGTGCGCAGTGTGTTCTGGAACGCTCTTCGTGGCTAATTGAATCAAGCCTATAATGTTTTCATTCAAAGTATATAAGTGTTACATTCTCTAAAAAGGAATAAAAGAGCTGTTTCTAAAACAAATAGTTACTTTCCATACTGTACACCCAACCAAATGTATATGACTGTAAACCCAACCAATGCACCTAAAAGTGTTACCCCTGATTGGACTTGTATGCATGTGCATGGGATAGGCGTAAAATCAGGGATTCCATACTGATATTCCACAAACCAAGAGCAGCTTACGTGTGGACAGAGGCCTGATGGGTGGAGGGAGGGAAGTATTTATATTGTACAGTATGGGCCGGGCTGTGCGCATCTTCTCCATAGAACACACTTCTGCACAACAATGAATGAGCAAATCTAAGGGAGACTTCAGAACCTGTAAGTGGCCATGTTCCTGTCCTTGCGAGGGGAAAAAAATCTGAATTCAGGTACAAAACAATTGCAGGATTAATCGCATTGTATAATAAATAGAAAATATTGTGCCATCTCATATAAACTAAGTTTATCAGATAAGTTCCTTACTTAGCAGGGTGCATTCTCCACACGATCACCTGCTGCATTTGCTGCTCCTTGTACTCCAACCCTTGCAAACAGCACATAAATGTTGCCATAGAGCTTAGAAATCCCTTGGGTCATTAAATCTCCCTATGGTCTCCCTTCATGGCGATAATTCTTCCTTTCACCCGTCTTTAACTTACGTCAGTCTGGATGTTCAGGTTTTCATGATTGGAGATGTTTTGAAAAGCTGTTGTTACATCTTGTGATCAGTATTTTAGCTTGTAACCTATTAGAAAGCATTTCCATACAGACACTGCTCTATGGTAAAAACGATGGGCTCCATTTACTATAGTAAACCCTGCTGGTGGTAATTAGTGCAGCCAGGCTCACATCTCTTCTTTTTCCATTCCCTAATAACCGCTATTGGGGAGAAGAAAAGGGAGGTTTATGTGGAGATCAATGGAAAAGGTCCTGGCACGGAAATACTCGCCAGCATCTTGTAGAGAGAGCCAGTGATAAATTTGGTTCCTGCTATTGTTACCCATGGTTACCATGGCTAGGATAGCATAGTAAAGGCAATGGAGCCCTATAAAACAGGAAAGAAAAATCTCAAGCAACCTATCACTAAACTTCTATTTTATTATCAAACCTTAGGATTTATAGGTTTAGGTTGTTCTTATGATGGAGTTCTTATGATGCGCTTTTATAATGGGTTATAATAACACTCCCACAATGTGTTGGCAGAGGCTGATTAATGGGAAGGCGGTAATGTCAGGGGAAATAAGGAAGGCGGTAATGTCAGATACAGATGTATATGAATATATGCAGTATATATATATATATATATATATATATATATATATATATATATATATATTAACTATGTTATATTTTACAAACCATATGGGCAAGCAACTGGTGCTTGGAGAGCAGTTTATACTAATCTGTACTATTTATAACAACATACTTTGCCTCAGTGATCCTTACATTCTGCTGCTTGCATCCCGGAGACACGCGTTACACATGGGACACTGGTCACAGTGCTGGTAGCATCTGTTGTGTTTGACAAGACTGGGACATAGCTACAAGGACATTTATACCTGAGCTATCTATCTATCTATCTATCTATCTATCTATCTATCTATCTATCTATCTATCTATATTTTTACTTAAAAAACCCTCTTCTATAATGTCTTGCATAAGAGGATAATACATAGGATGGGGATGCACTTATGATGATATTGCTCACAACTGGATCCAGACCTATATTCTATTGAACATACAAGCAGAACATAAAATTATGAGTGGGCAAAACCATGATGAATTGCAGGGGAGGTAAAATGAATGTTAGTGTTTGCATGCAGGGAGAATACTTTATTTTTGCTAGGCTAGGAAACATCAACTTAACTTCCCTGCAATACAACATGGTCTTGTCCACTTGAAACTTTACAAGGTAACATACTTCAGCACACACAAGACACAGTGACTGGTGACTGATTCCGATCTAGTGTGTGATTCTATCTTCTTTTTTTCGTACCAGACATAATTAGAAAATGTTTCATTGATGTTATTTGTTAGCTTTCAACAGGATCAATACTGTACAAAGAATGAGTACCCTCTGCCAATTACACTGTGTAATACAGCAGCCAGAGCTTGATGGATATATGTATTTCTTGACCTTATCTACAACAACCATAATAAACTAGTGCACCATGTGAATGGGCTGTTATGGCATAGTCAATGCTGTCACTGCTGCTGACAGGAGAAATAAATGCACAGGGCAGGCGTGATTATCGGATGTTACAGCAGTAATATGGATGGGCAACCGTCAAATAGGAGATAGTAATCTAATGGTGCTAGATGTAATAGTTATAATTGATATGATTAGATAATGATGAGTGAATGGACAGCAGGGTGGTGTTCCTGGCCTCAGGCTGTCTTTCAGGTCTGTGGAAGGCCAAAGCGAAGCAGATGGAAATGACAATGTCATAGTGCAAGAAGTGCCACGGGCACAATACAGCTGTGTATATCTTATTTTATGCTTCATAAATTATACATAAAGGGGGATTAACCATGAGATTAATGGTTACCAGCTATAAACAAGAGAAGTTCCAATAGAGGTGAGTGAACTCAAATAAGAACAAGCCACGGTCTCCCAGTGGAAATAACTAGGAAATGCAAGATACAGATAAATCAATAGCAGAATATATATATATATATATATATATATTCAGCAATTGATATATTCAGCAATTGATTTATCTGTATCTTGCATTTCCTATCTGTATCTTGCAAAT